>MU388745.1:399189-424051 GCA_022578815.1 Xylariaceae sp. FL0016
CGGCCGGCCGTGGGGCGGCCCGCCCCCCCGCCCGCGGCGCGCCCCCCCCCCCCCCCCGGCTATGCATCCGCAATAGTGGGACCGCTGCCATGTTCAATGTTCATACATATCCGCAGATTAAGCAGTGGTCCATGCAGGGCTGCCCTGCCATGTGCTGTACCCTGTCCTACCCCTCTAACGTCATCCGCCCTCATCGCCATCCTCAACGCAATTTTTTGCGACGAGGTTGTGATTGGTGCCGATGCCACCCCAATATCATGGGGTCGTAGACTTTGCCAATCTTCTTTGTCAACCACCTTTCCCTGACTCCTGAGAAACGAGCTATATATTCTTTCCTTATATATCCTACACGAGCATTAGATACTAAGTCTTCTCTTCACCGCTACCAATACCGACGTCATTTGATTGTACCTAGTCGGCTTTGCTCTGTACATAGGTAAGGCTTCATTGCGCTTTGCAGGTAGCCTCGAGATCGACATCTTTTCGACTCGCACACGATCCTATCAAATCAAACGCCATACTGGGAGCTAGAAGCCCCATCTTCAGTCAGCATGGCCGACAAATATATCATCCGCGTCACGGCGGGCTCCGACTACGACGTGGACCACCATACCATCGTCCCCGTCAATGCACCCGAGACCATCAGTATCAGCAGCGACCTTATGGACGTGGAGCTCAACGTGCGGGTACGCAACTACAATGGCCTGCCTAGGGGTTCGCCCTCCTCGTCGCCGTATTTCGAGCTAGAGCCGCACGCGGCGAACCACGATCAGTACAGCATCGCGATGCGCTTTACCCCCAAGAAACCTACGCGCGGCCGACGTTCAAAAAGCAAAACGGCATCTGGGACATCTTTGAATAACGGAGAGGGTTCGCGGGGTGCGTCGCGTGATCCGGAGGAGGATGTTGCTGCGGTTAACCCAGGATCGAGGATTGACAATGAAGACAAGGGCACGAGCGAAGTAAAGGGAATATCGGGCCATGACCTACAATTCGGAAACGACTTTGACCATCCGATCCGCGATAGGCTACCACCTGGGTTCAGCTATGCTATGAGCATCGTTAAGTGGTGGATCGACCCCGGTCTTGACGGGGACCCTTACGCTGATATGCCGTACCTCTATGGCCCTGGCCTTTCTTCCTTCAACGCGATACACAACGGCCCCGGAGAGTACGATGCGAAGAAAGGAGGCTTGCATTTCGAAGAGGGTGGCGATGAGGCGGGCCTTGCAGCCCGGCGCGCGACTGGAGCACCCGACGATGCAAAGGGCCGGAAGAAGTGGGCGCTGGGTAAGGCGGCCAAGGATGGCTGGGAATACGAATATGGACATACATATTGCGTCGACTTCTTCAACCCGTATTTGGATTTCAGTGATTTCGCGCTGAAGCTGCCTGGCTTCACGCTTCCCATTATGAAGTATTGGGATGGGCAAAGCCTACGGTAAGTGCCTCCTCTGAAACCCCGTCCAATACCCTTGGGGCCATATTCCCTATCATACGCTGCTATTGCGTTGTGAAAACATGTATCCTGTTCTATGTGTTCGCCTGCTCTCCCTTCATTTCTTTGGTCAAAGAATCCTGATAGATTTGTTTGCTCGTTCGCTCATCGTCGCACCCACTTTTACAGGGCGAAGCCAAAGCGCTCACACACACTCAGATACGTACTGCGCAATCGGTCGACAGGAGACACCTACCTCGTCATCCTTTTTACGCTGTATCTCAAGGAAGACGTCAACGAAGACGGCTCGTTGAAACCGGCAGCCCTGCAAGCCACGCGGGAGGACAAGGCCATGGCTGTTGAGTCCGGGAAGTTGGGCGCCGATGCCAAAGATGAGCAGGGAGCAGAGCAAAGTCTTGAGGAGGCTAGAAAGCACTTTGAAAGATTAGAGGTCGAGAAGACAGGGGATACTCGGCGTGGACGCGACAATGATGTAGACTAGTCACCCACACGATAATTAGTAATTTTGCAGTCCTTCCACATATGACTGACTCTCTTGTGGCCTGCTTGAAATTTGGTGCAGTCAAACGTGAGATACTACATTCGTCCCAAAGGGGTAGAGTTTTCTAGAGGTACAATTTTGAAAGCCGTATCACACGGTAATCTTGGCAGACAGAGACCCTCATTTGCCGGCATCTCAGAGCCTCCTCGGCCTTAGTACAGCCGAAAACCAGTCACACTCTGGTAAACTCGACATTGTGGAAGCCCGCGATGTCATAATACTAGTTATGAAGTTTTCACATCCCAAGGGATAACTAGACCACGTGGAAATCATCATCCCGAGCTTAGGTATGGCCCGAGCCTGTACACTTACCAGCGCTGCGAAACACTGGAACTACCCAGATCGGCGAAACGCTCGGGCTTGGGTCCGCTCCGGGCTGTCCGGCCATTCGACCTAGTTGTCAGGAGCCAGACGTTTTCAAATTACCCGGCAACCCCCGGTAGATATCACACGGGGTCCCATTGTAGCTCTCCCATGATGTCTTACGACATGGGAGACATCGATCCAGCGGTCATTCATCCCGCTCTTCTGGGTTTACCGACATCTATCAACTTACTCCCCGAAGCCATTTCTATGGAACTCATGGAGAGAATGACGAAGAAAGACTTACCCGACGATAACCTCCATCGACTCAGTACCACTCTGGAGACACGGCAATACCTAGGCGCTGGTGAGCCTTTCAAAGCAGTGTGGTGGAGTACGCTCTCTATTTATCAATGGTGGTAAAATCTTGGTGTTCGGCGCGAAACGAGGCGAGAAACCTAAGAATCGATGCATCACCTGAAGATAGGAAAGAGGACGGACCATCGACTTGTCAAACAAGCTAGTGACGAACATGATTCTCCGGATGGATGATCAACTAAGAAGGCTTGCTAGGGAAGAGATCATGCTTAGTTTTCACCGAGCTCGAAAGATTTAGGTTCACTGTGGTGGTCTTGCTTCGCCCGGAGATGCTGTCAAGTCAGCTCTGAAGCCGCCGCTGCAGGCACACGCGCCAGACAGCGATAATCGCTCTTCACTAGTTATCCTCTTTGAAAAGCTGGTTATTGTCGATGATAAGTGGCGAGAACATGATAGCCATAGCTTAGCTTAATTGGAGATTTGTTGAAATATGAGATAGACCAGTACCCCTGAATTGCAGCAATCAATGACCTGAGGTAACTTCATGTACCAAATCGATCCAGTCTTGTTTGTTCGTTGGTTAGAGATGAGCGAGTTGCATCTGGATCAGCACAATCAGAGTCTCTGTCGGCCACAGTGATCCTTGCTCCGCACCAAGTTCTCAAGTCTGCTTGCCTCTTGCTTTCGTCTGAAATCCCCGGATAAATCTTTGCATGGGTGCTGGTGCTGGATCTCGCCCTCTTCATCTTTTTCTTTTACTCTTTCGTCACACGCGTCCACTTATATCGCTATAACTAGCTGGTCTCTTCTAGCGGCATTGCCTTCATTGTTTATTGCCATGTTTGATCAGCTGAGCCGGCGGTATATTTCTCCACTACGTCATATACCTATCCTTGCCCAACATCGTGATGCGACGATTTCTGCTCTCTTTAATGTTTGCCGCTCTCTTCGCACGTCTTGTCCACAGATTGCCCGCGACGCCTTCGCTCTCCAAGTATGGGGCTATGAGATCTTCATTACGCAAACCTATTGAGGTCAACTTGGGAAACGAGACACTTGTTGAAGTGAATAACATGACAGTCAACTCTCTTCAATGTAATGGCACAATCGATGGCACGGGCGAGCTATACACAGTCCTCAGTTCCATCGAGGCACAGGCACAAAAGACCAACCCGGCCTTGAGGCTATTCTCAAAAAAACGAAACCAAGGTGATAGATATGCAAAAAGCCATCCTCGACAACAATGAATTCGACCGTGGCTACACAAAGTTCCACTTCACGTCAATAGCGTACGACCCAGCCGACACGTATCACACCCAGCAACAGATCGATAAGCTATTTCGCTCAACAGGGAGCTGTAGGGTCACTAGCAGGCCGGGCACAGTCCTCAATGACTGCTCCGTACTCGATTGCATTTCCGTCGATATAGCCTCGTCAGACCCTGAAGTATTGGTGGTTAGGGTGCTCATCGCATTCAGGAGCATTGTACCCTTAAAGATAACAGGAACAACAACGCCAATCACGGGCCGACTTGTCGAAGAGAGTACTACCAATGGGGAAACAATAGGGACAATAAATGCAAAATTATGGTGATGAGGGCCCATTTCCACGGCTGCAGTGACATATTCAACCACGACAGCAGCTGACGGAAGACTGTCGTCTTGCGGCCGTACAGGTAGCTGCGCCGCTACTGAGGCTACGTAGGGTCTTGTCTCCCCTTAGTGGGTGCTGAGTCTGCAGCCGGTATCGTGCGCAAGGGTCAACGTAGATAAGAGAGGAAATGCAGATCATCATCACATATGAGCAATGCTGTTGTTTCTGCTTTCTTGCATGTCTATTCCTGCAGGTCTCTTTGTCCGTTGATAAAACCAACGGCACAGTGTTTCTCTGGCAACTTCTACACTGTACACAGACGGGCTGAATGAGGTTGCTTCGACTCACGATTGATTAGTAAGCGGTCAACTGCGTCGTCGGGTCAGCGGAGAGAGACTCAACGATTGAGCCGGGCCGTGAAGGTGTTCCAGCTCTTTCTTGGTGTCGATGCGTCAAAGACAGATCTGTGACTCTGGTGTTGGAGAGAATAAAACTACCTAAGTAGTCTGCTGAGAAATATCTGAGGTACCTTTGTCCAGACACTTCCATTCCCACCTACCATCTTGGGCCTCCCTTTCTAATGACCCCGCAACAGTCAGACCACCATACATTTTGGGACACCATCTCTGTACGACATCTTCCCCCCAAGCCGGCCAGGGCACATACCAGTCCTTCTAGTTGCGCGAGCTCTGGGCACAGCCTGTTTGCCTGCCACCACCCTGCCTGTCAGCCCTAGCGATCCGATCCGATGGCGTTGAAGATTGCACTTGTAAGTTTGCCTCTTCCCCAATCTACCTATCCCTGCGGACATCCTCCCGCCGTGCGCTTTGATCGTGTCTCTTCTCCAGACGCTGACCGCAACCGATTGGCCGGGGCCCTAGACCACTCTGGCCCTTGCGTGCCTGTCACCCTTTCTCTGGGAGCGTGCCCAAGTCTTGTCTCTCTTCTGGTACAACGCACCCGAGAGACTGGTTAGGATCGACGAGTTCGGGTCGCACGAGATCAAATTCTCCGATCGCATCCGCAGTTGCGAGGATGTCGTTCTCGTTGAGTCCGTTGGCGTCGCCATTCTCGCGTGCGACCCGGGGAGAGAGAGATGGAACACTGTGATGGTACGTACCGTGCCTACCCATTCAGTCTGCCTCGGTTCATCCAACTCGCCCTGCTTTGACTAAGCCTTTATCCTGTTATGGGAGATCTCGTTTTTGTAATCAAAGTCGACATCATCTCTGTAGCAATGTCTGCTAAAACTGACTCGTGTTAGGGCGTCTTTGAGGAAGGCTCTTTGGCTCATGCCGATCTCTATATCTACGACTACAAAGATACAGAGGCTTCAGAAGAGCTTTCACTGAAGCGTGTCGAGTTCGTTGATTTCAAACACGAAGTAGACTTCCATACGCTGGGCTTGGCGTTCGATGAGTCCTCATCGACGCTCTACGCAACGAGCCATCGTCATGACCAGCCTGCCATCGAGATGTTCAAGTTAGATCTCACAGCGCACACGGCTAAGCACCTGCGCTCGATCCAGCACGAATTACTTCATGGACCTAATGCCATCGCTATTATCAATAACCACGAGTTCTACGTCACGAACAATAACCACTTCCTCGTCGCGGATCATCCATTCTTGAATCACGTTGAGACGTATCTGGGTCTCCCCGGGGGAACCGTCGTCCATGTGGATATCATGCCGCAGCTTGTGGACCCGAGTAGCCCGGTTCAAGCCAATGTGGTGAAGCGGGTTCCCTTCGCCAACGGCATTGAAATCATCAATCAGACCACTCTAGCGGTTGCGTCTTCTAGTCACGCGGCCGTCTATTTCTTCGACGTTACCGCACCCACCGCGCCTAACACAGCGCCGACCCTTACCCACGCCTCCAAGCTGCGTGTTCCGTTCATGGCTGATAACCTGTCACTCTCCAAGGACGGCCGCCTCATGATCGCAGGACACCCACACATCATTTCTCTGTCGCGGTTCGCCAAATCGCGACACGTGTGCAACGACCCCGCGTCTCTGGCTAGCGCAAGCCCCCAACTGCAGCTTGAGTGCGCCAAATTTACAGCGCCTTCGTGGGTCGCAGAGTGGACACCCGAAGGAGGCTTGAAGAGTCTATATGCGGACACTGAGTACCCGTCTAGTGCGACTGCGGTAAGAGACGCCGATCGGAAGGTGGGAATTGTGGCGGGATTGTACGCCAAGGGTGTGATGGTATGGACCGAGACGCGATAGGAAAGCAAAAGGTGCGAAAAGGAAATGGGTAAGGAGCGTCTGATGTTATTCAAAAGTTTGGCAGGGTTGTATGGTGCGAGGTTTTATCTCGGGGCATAGTTACATGAGGCACAAGTCCTATTCGCATCTGGATTCTAGACTTGGAGATAGCTTGTCACTGATAATTTAATATTTTTGGAAGACAAAGACGTTCGTCTAATCAAGATTCGCCTAACGTGTCAAGATGCATGCATCGATTACGGCCATCTGGTATCCCAAGCCTTATCTCAGAACTTCATTTTTCTTTTCCACAGCAACTGGATACCTCTGTCAAGAAACCTTTCTTTTTTTTCAATTGTCTACATCTGAACCTAGCGCTCAAAACTTCCTTCTCCGCACACGGAAAGGTACCTTGCGATCAGGCGGCATAGCCCCGAAGGGAAAATATGCCATATCTGGGCGCACTTTATCTGCCTTCCCCAGGTCAACAAGCTCAAACTCGAATGCACGAAGCATGAGGGCTACACCGGCCATCATTTCCTGCTTGGCGAAGAAACGCCCCGGGCACATCTTGATGCCACCGCCGTATGGGAACCAGTGGCCCTGAATGCCAGTCGTTACGAGCTTGGCATGTTGGTCATCCTCGGCCGTCTTCTCCGTTGCTCTCTTCTCGGAAGAGGCGTCATGGCGGTACCTGTCCGGGTCGGGTTTTCGGATGGGTCCGCTGGCCGCATCGTCGGCATACTCGAGGAATCGTTCGGCCCACCAGCTGTCGAGGGGGTGTTCGGGCTTGCCGTCCGAGGAGAGGCGGCCCGTGTTCCAGAACGACGTATCGTGCGCGCCGTACCATGCCATCGCCATGAGCGTGTCCGACTTGCCGAAGGACCACGGGCCTATGCGGTAGTCGGACACGGTGGGGGAGCGGACGATGGAGACGGCGACGACGTGGCGCAGGGACTCCATGTACATGGACATCATGAGGTTGCCGGCGCAGAGCTTGGCGATGTCGCATCGGAGCGAGCCGGGCTCGAAGGCAGGCGACGTCTCGGCGAGGACACGTCCCGGAAGGGAGGCGGACTTGAGCACGCCCAGGAGCGTCCAGAAAGCGGAGGGGATGACGTTCGCGTTGGTGGCCCAGATCATGCCCACGTCCATGGCCGCGTTGCCGTCGTCGCTCTGGCCGAGTCGACGGTACATCTGCTGGCGGGACCGGATCATCCGAGCACCGTAGACAGGCTCCCACGGCGCATTGACAGCCTCATCGTCCTCCCAGTCGAAGTGCGCGCGCGCATCCGCGTGCCACCTGCGCACGTGGTCGAGGAGCCTGTCGCGGCTCGCCCAGGCCTTCGGCGCGAGCCACCGCGGCAGACGCTTGAAAATGGTAGAGAGGTGGCCGTCAAACGCCCAAAAGTCCTCGCAGAACGTCGGCGCGACCTGGAAGATGCGCTCGCCGCAGAGGGCTTGGACCGCAGCGCAGAACAGATCGTCCCGCATGAAGGCGTACAAGTCTTCGTACTCGACCCACTCCCCGAGGCCGATCCCTTCATCCTCCAGCTTCGCCTGCACGCGCGCCGCGTACTTCTCCAAGAAGTGCGCCGTCATGACGTTCAGGGGGCCGCCCTGGAGCTGCTGCTGCATGTCGCGGTGTACTTGGTAGAAGAAGCGCTTCGAGGGGTCCCAGACGTCAGGCTCGAACCCGGGCGCCGGCTCGGCCGCGACGCCCGAGTTGTCGGCCTCAACGCGCTCGACGTCGGCGTGCGGCATGCCGAACGAGTGTTCCATGGCTTCGAGCGCGACGCGCTTGGCGTGCAGGTCGCGTGAGTTCTTGAAGAGTGCTGTTACCGACTCGCCGTGCGGCACGAAGGTAAAAACATCAGTGCCGACGTGGAAGCGGACCGGGACGCTGCCGAAGCGCTCTCTGGCAGGATGTTAACTCCTGTCAATTCTTCGCTCCCCACTCATGGCGCATTCTCGTGATGCGATGATGGATGAGAGATTATATACGGTACAGTGAGTGAGAGATTGCGCACCTAGCCCGCTTCAAGAAGTTGGCGGTGTCAGCAGCGAACGCCAGCGTATGGCTGAGCACCGGGACCGCGTAGGGCATGGTCGGCGCCTTGCTACCTGGCGTCTGCTTTCTCAGCGTGACGGAACATCGCACCGTCGTCCATATCCAGGTGAACAGGAAGGGCGATAACAGCAGCGTCAGTATCTGCAGCTTGGGATCCCATTGCGCCACGTTCAGCAGCGTTCCGTTGAAGATGGACATTGTGTGGGGTATATAACGGTAACGAAAACAAGTCGGCAAACAGGAGGCAGCTCTCGACTGGCCTTCAACGAGAGGAAGACGAGCGACGTCGAATGATAAATATTCCATCTCATCCGGGCCGCTCAGTGTGCCAAGCTCAATCACTGGTCGACCCCAGCCAGCTGAGCTCCCGTCCACTCAGCGCCAGCCCGTGTAATCCTCCTCAGATAGGGAATAAGCTAATGCCTTCGCGCGACCTTTAGCCTGACCCTTGAACCCTGACAACCTGAGGAGTACCTGGGGCTGACAAAGCCAGTGGTTCATCACGGGTGCTTCGATGGCTCTCAAAAACTAACACTGACTTCACGACATCCTCTGAAACCCCGTAAGATCCACGTGGATAGGAAGCACATGGATGCGCCTTACCGAGAGTGCTGCCTTGCACATGGAAAACACAATCTCTACGGGTATATCGCCGTCGCACTTCACTTCAAGAAGCAATAGAAACCTGGGATATCCTGCAAGCCACAGACCTTTTCCAGAAAACTTCTTCACAGATGACTCCGTTTTCGCGTCCATCATTCGTTATGCCGTCTCTCTCTCTCTCTCTCTCTCTCTCTTCGAAAGGATTCCATTCCAACGTGGTGTCAACTTGGAGATCAGATCAGTCGGATGTGATCAAATGCAGTGGTGATATGTGGCCTACCTGCTCACAGGCTAGTCGACAGGCGGCAACGTCTACTTCCCTCTAACCCGAGACGAGATAACCATCCGCCGTTAGGGCGTTTTTTTCTGGTTCCCACGTTCTCCTTGACCAATGCAATGAAGGCATAACGGGTTTTCAGGACCCTAGTTGTGAGTACTACGGCTGAAGATAGCTGACTTTGTGCCAATGGGTAATTTTGCTCCACTTTTCCCATTTTCCCTAATACGCATACGGTAGGGGTAAAATCTTTTACCTACTGCCCCGCATCATTCTTGCCTTTTTTACATTTTACTATTTCCACTATTACTATTATGTAAGGGCACTCGCAGCTAGGTACAGCAACTATAGGCAATAGTGGTGTTCACGATTAATCCTTAAGGAAGGAAGTCTTCCTTAAGGGTTCTGGGGGCTATCGAGGGGATATTTAGGGCACTTCGTAGCTAATACAGGGATGTGGCTAGCCTGTGGCTTATTTGCCGTAACACCTAAGGGGAGGACGATGCCTCTACTATATATGGGCGTACCTGGCCCGGGTGGGGCCTGGTCCGGCCACGAGGCTAGGATAAAGCTTCACTATAACAGCGGAATTAAACGTAGATGTTACGGCAGATAAGCCACAGGCTAGCCACATCCCCGTACCAGCCACGAAGTGGCCTAGATATCCCCTCGATAGCCCCCAGAACCCTTAAGGAAGACTTCCTTCCTTAAGGATTAATCGTGAACACTACCATTGCCCATAGTTGCTGTAACTAGCTGCGAGTGCCCTTACAGTAGATTACAGCTATACATTCGAATTAATTGAGAAAATCCGGCGCGATGTGTTATTATAAAGTTTAATTTAGCATAATGCTGCGAATAATAGTAGTGGAAATAGTGAAATGCAGGAAAATTTAAAACGATGCGGGGCAGTAAGTAAAAATTTTACTATTAGCACGGGTAGTGCTTGCCTAGTGAGCAAAATTACCCATTGGCACAAAGTCAGCTATCTTCAGCCGTAAGTACCCGTGCAGCCATAGGCGCACCTTAGTGATCATATCCCGACCACGCTGACATGACTGGTTTAGAGAATATCGCATTTTAGTTTCACGCAGTAATACACCAAACACTCTTTTATGTGCCGCTGGTGTTTCCTAGCTATGCCCAACTTCGTACAGCTTCAATCGTAGCAACACTCTGGAGTTCAAACTCTTCGACGTAGTACAGAGCCATGGCATATCAATGTATCAGAAGCTACAGCTATCCATCAAATGTATGGAAAGAGGAATATGTACTATCGAAATCAAGTATATACAAGAAAATCCGAGGTGGTGCCTCAAAGAACGACAGACCCAATCAGTCAAGAATGCTTCATCGAGTCAGCCGGATCCAACTACCTTCATATTTGCCGAGTTCGGATCATTTCAGAAAGCTCTTCAGATATATAGGCCATACCTCACATCACTCATTCGCACGCGGACCACCATTCACTGCTGTAGACGCAGGTATACGGCGCTGCGCATTGCGTCGGGCCCGTGTAGCCGATGCCTCCGCACCTAGTAAATCGATTAGTGGGTTGCTCCAGGTCCAGGTTCAAGCGCTCATCTTCTCGTATCGAAAGGGGGATCGGGGTAGAGATAATAGGAATGAAAAAGGAAACTCACTGGTTCCATTGGCCGACGGTACCCGTGGACGTAGGGGAAGCAGTGGTAGTGGTACGAGTCGAGGTCGAGGTCGAGGTCCTCGTGCTCGTGGTCATCGTCGTGCCGGTCGTGGTGGTAGTCGTCGACGCACCCGTCAGGGACGCGTACACGGCGTCGAGGAAGCCGCTGTTCGCCCACAGCTGCGACATGTCCCACATCATGACGCCGCCGAAGCTGGAGAACTGCTTGCAGTAGGCGATGATGGGGGCCAGCGCGCTCGCCGTCTGGTAGCCCGCGCCGGCGCCCGTGTTGGCCGGCACGCCCAGCAGGACCTTGACGTCCGGGTTGGCGCTCGTCTCCTTGGCCCAGGTGTCCCAGGTCTCGAAGTTGAAGTTGTTCTGGGTCGTCGCGCCCGCCGTGAAGGACTGCACGCCGCAGTAGTTGTTGTAGAACTGCACCATGATGAAGTCGAAGGCGATGGCGCCATCCAGCATGGCGTTGTCCGCGGCGTCAGGGTAGGGGCACTGAGGCGCCGCGGAGAGGTAGTACGTCTTGCTGGTGTCCGCGTCCATGAGCGATCGGAGCTTGGAGGCGAAAGGCACGAAATTGGAAACCGTGGACTCCAGATCGAAGTCGAATCCGTCGATCACGGCGGATCCGAAAGGCCTGTCCGCGTACGAGGTGTCTGAACCGAAGAGTCCCCAGACATTTTCGGCCGCGGTCTCGGCAGCAGCGGAGCTGCTGAAACCACCCTCTGTGTAAGTGGCACCTCCGAGTGAAAGCATGATCGTCTTGCCTTCAGACTGGCATGTCTGGATATCCGCCCTGCGTGTGCGTCAGCGAAACCATGCCAATATGGGTTTTCTCAGGGACACCCACTCGATTTGGGGACAATCAAGAAGCTGTGTGCCGCTAAACACGGTGCAGTTATCTCCCGCATTGGCGAAGTTGGTTATTGGCGTATTGATACCATTCATGAAAGCCAAAGGGATGATCTACAACCGCCGGAGGGCCTTATTAGCATCGAAAATGTGTCAATTGGCTATGGGATGCACTATACGTTCAGCTCGGAGTCTATGTACCATGTCAGCTGCAGTCTTATGAGATTGGAAGGCTCAACTTACTTGCACAGTACGCGCTCAACCTCACTTGAGAAGTTGCTTGACCATAAGAGTTTTGGCCTGAAGTCCCAGTTAGCAATGTCTTGATATTTAAGACATCATCACTGTAGAATATAGCTCACCCCAATAGACAGCAATATTACTCGATGAGCTTGAGTTGAAACCAGCCAAGACCGCCGGGATCACAGCCCAGATACCGGCAATAGACGGCACGTTGAACTTGAGTGTAGCCATTCTGAAATATGAATAACAACCTTAGGCAAAGGATACTCTGAGTTGACGTTGGCAACATTCCAGACGACAGCAAAGAGTCATCGCGATAGGGCTCATCTTATACCAAGGGCAGCTTCGATTACAGCTATGTCATGTCTCGGATCAACGTTACCCAGCGTGCAGCTCGTTGACATTCCATGAACCGGTCGTGCTCACGCGTGCGACCACCGAGGTGACGCGACGACGATGCATGCACCCAAGAACCATCGTAGCCTGCCACTTGCAGCGCCAAGTGGTGTATGAATGGGACGGACAATGGCTTCGGCCACGTTGAGATGTATGGTTGATAGGACCTCAGCCGCAGCCATCTCGGCCGGGAACATCTTATGCTCAGGTTGATAAGCCGACCATCGCAAATGATCCCGCTCGCTCGTAGCCCTGTGTGCGGTAAGTGTGCGGTATGTCTGCGATTCACACAGTAGGTATGTCTAACATATGACAGGAAATCCACAGGCACCAAGGACCAGAGCATACGCGGCCATAAAATCCGTGACCAACTCGCTCTCGTCACGTTCATGAGCTATGCCCCTTGCATTCTCAACTTCCCTTTTCGCTTTAGCAGCCAGACGCCGGCGAATGGCATGACCGCGGAGCAATACTTGCACCTGCGTGCACTCTGTATCGATTGACAGGGGCACGGCACTTCACTGCAACCGTGGGGTCCCGTCGTGCAGTGTCCTGGTGATGATAGCTCGCGACTTGACCCAGCCCAGACCCTGCATCCCATGCACGTCTCCAATTACCCACGCGCCGTAGCAGACGAGGATCAGATGAGCAAGGACCGATCTCATGGTTTCATGCGACCTTCCCTGATGTTTGGTGGGCTATCTATAGGCCGAGCTCATAAGGCACCGTGGTAGGTCGTGCGGACGTGACGCTGACATAAAAGGCCGAATGATACAGAGGACAGATAAGGATCTAATGGCCAGGCTAGAGTGTCTAATGTGCATCAGAGCACTCTGTAAAAGGCTGGGATTTGCAACGTTACCGTGTCATCGTTGCCTTTCTACTTGTCTACCACATTTCAACGACCCAGCCAATATGTGGAATATCAGAGCGCGTCGAAGGATTCGACTGTATTACTGAGCGGGGAAATCTCAGGAGCCTTCAGACTTTCCCTCATGACAAGAATGAGCCCTCTCTAGCTCTGGTAGGTAGAGCGTTCTACGTGTCACTTCGACCCAACTGCTTGGGGAGCGTGGCAAAGACCGGGGTCTTGTCTTTGTGATTCGAAGATGAGCATTTGAGATCGTATGATTGACGATAGCCATGGCCCTAGTAATGAGACGTTCCATAGAATTGCTAACTACTCGAGCTATCTATATGATTAAAGTCGGTACCCACGTCCATGAGCCATCGCCGTTATGTATCCGGATAAGGCAAACATCTTCCAGAAGTGTCGTAAAAGAGTTCATAGGGGTATATAACCATTTTCTTCGCCCAAAGGCAGAGCTGATATGTCCTCCACTGGATGAAGCATCTCCGCGTTTCTGGCGAGAAGGCCCTGAAGACGGGATATTGTACCGAGCTTGGCATCGGAGGCTAGCAAATAGAGAGATACAGCCCAATCTGATCATTAATCGAGCCCTCGATACAGTCGAAGCAGGTATCTGACATCGGAGCTTCCATCATTATGATACTGGTTTGAGCCGTGCTGCCTGGACAATCGAACTCCCCAAACGTCTGGGTCATTCCTGAGGATAGATAGACGTTCTGAAGTGGCCATGACATGGCAGGTGAAGTGCTGAATGTTGTATTTGGATTCGCCCAACCGTCCAGAGCTCCGAAATAGACAACACCAGTGCCAGTGAGATAGAATGTGTTGCCAGGGCTAATAGTGAAGAATAGCTCACAGGTCTTCCCAACGTCAGAATCTGCGAAATGGAAGTTGAAGATTGATGAGGCATTTGGAGAGATCTGAATGTTCATTTGGGAGTTGGGCCCATAGGCGGTATCGGGATTCCCCTTGTCAGTAAGGATAATTTGAACCGGACTGACAACGGTACATGGTGACGAGCTAGTGACAGGAGACGCGGAGGTCGTCGGAGTCTGCGTCGGAGGAATGGTGAAAGGAGTTGGCATTGGCCCTGAAAAGGAAGTCGACAAGGTATTTGCGCCCGTGGGGTTCGGTCCGGCTCCAGCTCCAGCTCCGCCACACGAAGGAGGCTTGCAGCTGTCGGCGCTCATGGTGATTTGGGAGCAGTTTGCACCGCTGGGTTGTTGGTCATAGATGTTGACTTGGTCGCCATCGCCTGTCGAGCACTCGTAGAAGTTGGATTGCCCGTTGAAGGAAAGTTGACCATTACAGTCGATGGCAAATCCGTGGTCGGGTGGCTGGTTTGTGTCACACTGGAGAACAGTCGTGGGAGCTAATCGGTTATGTCAGTTGATGCTGGTCCGATGCTGATGTTATCGACTTACGAGTCCACTAGCATCCTCCACTCTGTTGGTCCACGAAGGCATCGCCAAACCAAGTGAAGGTGGACGGAGTGATGGAGCTTCCAGCACGGAGCTGACCACTGCTCAGCTGGCCGACATTTCCAGTGAAGGCACCTGAGGTAGCCAAGTGGAAACTACACCCGGCATCAGCCCGAGAGACGGCGGCAGCGGGACTGGCTAGGCTTGTGGTGATTAGCCATGTCAAGGATAGCATGGGCAGAATCATGACGAGCATGACGGCACAGAGGCACCGCTGGAATGTATGAGATTTCAGTATCGACAAAATAGTGAAGTGTTCAATGGTCTTCTAGACAGAGATACGAAGGGGAGAGAATGAGCTGTGATTTTGGTGTTAAATGTAAAACCCAAGGCCATCCAAAAGCCCAAAATTTGGTCAGTGAAGCGATGGCATTGAAGAGCTTGAGGGAAAAGGAAATGAAACAGAGAGACACGATCGATCACCTTCTACTCTACTTGACACTCGCAGATTGGTTGACCTACTTCCAAAACCTGTACTACAAACGGGGAAGCTTCGATGATATAGGATATCAGGTACCTACCAGGTAACTCCTTGCCTGGGTATGTACTCGTGGAAATCACTACGTCATTCATCATGGCGTACTCGGAGCCCGATGAGATTCGTACTGGAAATATGCTAAGTTTTGAAAAGAAACTGCGACTCCGGTCAAAGTATCAGCCGTAGAGCCTACTAGATTACTATGTAAGTACTTAAGGTACGCGCTGGCATCACTCTGACAACAAACAGCGACGGGGCAACCAGTGAGTATCTGTACTCAGTCCTCGAAAAGTACCAAATCGGTTTGCGAAATTGAGCTCTGCAAAATCTGCATCGACGCAAGTCATGCTGCTCGAGGGTTGTGCGTGGATATATCTACTCTCCGGTGGCGGATATCTCCTTTATACTGAATAAGAACCTCAAGTGTTTCACATCATGACCACCGCGTTGATGGCAAATCACCCACCACACAACACGAATCAAAATATGGAGGAAGACAGAATGAGCTCAATTCACCAGCCAAATCTATCAGTTCTCTCCAAGCACGTCCCATCAGCCTTTTTCTTCCTCTTCGCCTTCACTCGAGTCATCAGAATCCACGTCGCTCAGCTCGTCTAGGGGTATCATGTCATCACTGTCGCCATCTTCCAGCTCATCGACAACTGCACTGTTGTCAAGAGATGGATCCTCATCATCGACGCTGTCAAATCCTTCAAACTCGCCCTCGTCCTCATCATGGCCGTCACTTGGTACACCTGATGATTTTGCCGGCTGCTGTTCCGCAGTGGTGCTGGCGCTCCCTTCTTCTCTCTTGCGCTTCTTTGACATTTCGCCAAGTCTTCCTACCCGACCATCGCGAACCTCGGACTCATCTCCCTCGGTCACTGGAGCTGGTGTGAACCAAGGGATGTTGCCCCTCATGAAGTCTGTCAAGACAATTTTGGCTGTGCCATCCAAATCCGGTTCGCCCGCCTTGTGCAACCGACCACTTTTTCGCGCAAGATACTCCAAGAAGTCCACATGGTTCGTATACGAGCCCCGCTCTAGGTTGTATGTCTTTTCAAGGTGATGAACCTTGACCTTCTTCATCATATCCGGTATGTACTGCTCGGGGTTATCCACCCGCTCCAGGCGAACGACGCCCCGTAAAAGGATATCCGATGGCGTGTCACCAATGCTTGGTGGCACTACACCCGGGCAATCGATCAGGAAAATCCTTTTCATAAGAGTGACGTATTGCCAAACTTTTGTTTCACCGGGAATGGGGGCTGTGGTTGCAACCTTCTTCCGTCTCAAACAGTTGCTATCTCTGCATTAGCGATTGGCTTAATAGATACTTAAATAAAACATACATGAGAGAGCTTTTTCCCACGTTGGGGTATCCAATAAGTCCTACACCTATGAATGTCGTCAGCACGGTGTTATGGGTTTATCTAGAGGAAGGCAGGCTCTTACTTATTTGCTTTCGATCCTTGTGTAGGATTGCATACTGCCTCAACAGTTCTATGAGAGAACCGCGACCGAACGCGTTGTTGATGGAGGATTTAAACGCGAGTGTAGGGACTTCTTTTGAGAGATGACGGACCCAGGCAGCCTAAACCACACATCATCAGTTGCAAATCCAGGGATATTAAAGATCATAACGAGTGATCGTGATGCGCAATATGGGGAATGGGAAAATGTATGATTCGTAACTAAGAAGTCTACCACAAGCCATACCAGAAGGACGGAGGTAGACTTCAACTCAGTGAAACACGGATGAACTAATGACAAAGTACCAAGACGGGACCAAGTCAGTTCCAAGATCCGAGGACCAAGGAACAGCAAGTTCGGGAATTAATCTTCCAATGCTGTAACAGATATCTTCCAAGGAAAAGAAAGAAGGGAAGCATCCTGACTAGAGCATTGGGACAGAGGGAGGGGTGAAACAGGGCGGAGCAGGCTTACAGCTACGCTTGTAGGTATTAAATCGACTTTATTTAGGACGAAAATGAGGTGCTCTGTCCAAAGTTAGCAAGGATAGGATAAAAACAAAAGCAATCGGGGTCAGCATACTATGAGGCGCCTCAGCCTTCAGATATTTCTCGACTGACCGACACCGAGTTCCTTCCGGGTCGCGAGCATCAAGGACATGGAGGACAACATCCGAACTGTCCAGGACCTTATACATCTCATTGAAAATGCGCTTGGACTGGCCCTTGGAGAAAACGGGCTCGATGGCCATTGTCGCAGGATCCCCCGCATCAACCTCGCCATCGCCTAGCCCTTCACCAGAATTTCCACTTAGAAGCTTGGCTTGCTCGAGTCTGTCCTTGTAGGCATCCAAACCCTGTTCGGCGTCGTCTGCAAGATCTGCAAAGCTGCTAGATGACAGCTTAACCCTCTTCCGCGTCGACTTGTCGCCAAAGACGGATGCGTACGGCGAACTTTCGATCGTCATCTTAGCTTGGTGCTTTTTTATCCCGTTTGTCTCGGCGCCGTCGCGAATGAGGGTCATGGGGAGCTTGTTGCTCTTGAGAAGGACTTGAAAAGGGTCTTTGGATTGCTCGGCCATCGCATCACGGAACTGGCTAAGGCTGTCTTGGGAGATTACTCGAGTATTCGTAAACCATCTCCGGTTTGGCTCGATCCGTGCCGGTGCAACGTCCCTTGACTCTGAGAGACACGCAAGTATATCAGTCATGATTCTGATGACACAAAGGCCAATGGATACGACGACATACGGTACTTGGCAGCCTGGACGATCTTTCCCTCGCTATTCCTTTGCGCCCCATGGTCCTTTCGCATATTCAACTTCTTCATTTTCTTCGCAGAGCGATAGAAGTTCTCGCCCTTGACCTTGACATTGTCACTTCCAGTGCCCGTCTTGCCCTGACGGACAAGACGGGACTGCTCTTTCTTGCCAGTCCCCATGGCGTATGTTGTGATCGCCGGATCTTGTCTGAGGGTTGGGACGCTGGTGAAGGAAAATGTACAGCAAAAGAAGGCGGTAGTGGGGCCAACATAGAAATAATTTTTGTAGCTAGAACCCAGACCAGAATTACAGGGTTCTGCCGGGCGGTGACTGCTAGACCGCCTAGGCGCGCATAGATACATATCTCAGTACGGAGATACTCTCACTAACTACATATTTGCTCAATCTGCACGCTCGCAAGTGGGTCAGGGACGGGCTCGAAAAAGTTCCCATTAGGAGCTTGAGAAAGCACCCAAAGAACATATTGCTGGTGACAACGACGGCCACCTTCCCTTGGTACAGGCGACACTACACTTGGGTGTTCTTTCTCATGTTCAATTCCCATTGAGCTACCTCAGATCTCGAATAGCGCCAGTTGGGGGCACGCGCGCCGTCCAAGATGCCTCCTCTACCAACATATTCGCTGGCTATCCGAACCAGAGCCACCGCCAACATACCATCCGCCAGCAGCACGATCCGCCTCTTCACCACCACAGCCGCCCGGGCTCAAAATAGAATTCCTCCCGAATCCCCTCTTTTCATCAATGTGCCGAATCCGCCCCAAGACCAGTCCGTCGAGGCCCGCCGCGACCTCAAGCCCGTCAAGGGCTACATCCCCGTCCCACGCAAGATCTTCTCCCACCGGGACTCCCACCTGAAGCCCACGACGGAATGGCTCGACAAGGCCTCGCCCGCCCCTACGTCCGCCAAGGCACTGCAGGAGCCGCGCTCCGAGCTCCAGGCCTGGAAGCGCAAGATGGCCGCCAGCCGCCGCGCCAACATCCGCCACGGCGTGACGCACCTCTGGGACCGTAAGCAGCGCCTCGACGCCCGCCGCCTCGCCCAGCGCTCCGCCAAGCTCGCCGCCAACCGCGCTGCCGCCATGGCCCCCGAACGCGAGGACGAGCGCCTGACCCGCGGCTTCGTCAACCCCGGCACTCTCAGGACCGCCGTTGAGCGCGACCCGCAGCGTTTCGAGCGCCAGCTCGCCTCGCTCGCCCGCACCTCCGCTATCGAGTCCACGAAATCCGAGGCCCGTCGTGACGCCATTCAGGGCCTGTACATGAGCGCGAGGTCTTTCATCGTCGATGAGGCCGACCTTGAGGCCCGCGTTGAGAAGGTTTTTGCCCCCAACTACTACATTGGCTCGCAAGCTTCCGGCCGACGTGTCACCAATGTTTGGGATATGCATGGTCCGCCCATGGCTGTGAAGGACATGCTAAACGAGATCTCGCGAAGCAGCAGTAACGTCTTGAAGAGCGCAGAAAGCGAGCAGGATAAGACGCTCAAACGCCAGAAGCGTGTGGCCGAAGAGCTGACCGGCGGTAAGATGGATGATTGATCGTACAGCGAAAAAAAACCAGCTACTCCAATCGAAAGGGAAAGTTGGTCAGTAGTCTAAGCAGGCTGAGAAGTGCCGGAATTGATAATGCCAAACCCGCCACGAGCGACGTTATCGAGCTTGTTGGGGTTTGAAAGTCACGAGAGGTGTAACAATAGTATACGGTGACTAGGTGTGACATCAACAGCTGTATCATATGTATATGCAAAGCCATTTATCCCGCTGTGCCGTACGTGTTTATTCGCATTGAAATCTGATCGACCTAGATAACCCGCCCTAAAACGCCAATGACCCGTATGCCTCTAAGCTTAGTGATCCAGCTAGTGCAAAACGAGTTATGCAGATCTAACATATGAGATGTGTCTGAATTTCAACTAATAGGTGTAGGACCGCAGCTTACACCACCCAGCAAAGATATACCTCGGCTGAAATTTCCACCGGTGGAATGAACAGAAACCTACCGCTTCTCAATAAGCAGGAAATGCATCGCCAAATATGCTAACACGACAAAACCCCCGGCAAAAATACCCAGATTAACCACGTCCATCCATTTGGCAGCATTGTCGAATCCGAAAGAGCTCAGAATAGCGGCGCCAGGGACAGTGATATCCAGGCCGTATTTCTTGTCGACCAAAGTCAGCTTGATGACCTCGTTGACAATGAGAGCCTCGAACCCGTAGTGGAAGATGGACAGTGACTGGAGCCACATCGCCGCGTCAGGAATGGCGTCGTGGTTCAGAAGAAGCCCAGCGAACAGAAGGGAGAATAGCATCACCAAACTTCCAATCAAATTGGCGACACCACCATCTTTGCACACAATGCCGATGAACAAACAAATTGCTGCTGCTGCAAGGTTAAAGAGAACCAAGATCAACATGAAGGTAAAGAAGTGTGGCGCATCCGGTATGAGGCCTGTCATGGGATAGATGATGGCTCCCATCAAGATAGGGGGGATGATTCTCAGCGGGATGATGTCGAATAGGACTTTGGCAACAAAATACGTGATTGGCGAGTAGTATCCGTTGGCTCTCTCGCGCACGAAGAGGAGTCGTTCGGACGCGAATACGTTCAGACTTGTCAAAGTGCTGAACCCAAATAAAGCAAGCAGAAAGAAGAAGAGGCCAAGTCGATTCTGGAATCCAGGAATATCGTCCGTCAGGCCATAAAAGAGGTATCCTGAGAGCACCGCAAGCAAGATAGCAATGGCGTAATGGGTCAGCATCAATAATGGGTTGCGGTAGAGATTCTTCCAGGTCCTCTGAGAGAGGATGATAAACTGTCGGAGATACCCTACACGGGCATAACCACGCCCAATGGCACTGCCACCTGCATGGCCATTCCCGTTTGCGCCGTTAGGGCCGCTTCCGTTCTGGCCGTTCGCATCCCGTGCACCAGTAACAGCCTGTTGAATCTCGTCGTGGATACTACCGGCAATGTCTGAGTCGGCAAACGACTGCACAAGACTGTCCAAGTTGGTCCCAGCAGCTGGCGGAAGGTCGTGTACATCCTCTACAACTATTTGAGGTGGAAGGGATTCGGGAGCTTGGTTTCGTAACTTGTAGACGCCAATCTCTTCTTCCGCATCGGACGATGCAGCAGTGTCTGCCGTGTTCTTTCGTCGTGTGAAGAGCTCTCGTTCTTGGCGTGCTCTTACCGAGTCCTTCCGCTTGTTTCTGGGTCGGCTTGAAGAGGGCTCAGTGGAGCTTTCCTCCGCAGTACTGGTGCCCGACAGACTTGCGACGGACTTGACAGCCTTCGTACTGCTGGGACCTACGCTGCCCACATCGTGGGTTATAGACCCATCATCGAATGCCCCTCCAGAGCCAGCGTGCATCGTGAGATCTACAAGGTAATCGGCGATGTTGAATCCTGGCGGGCAGGAGTAACCGATCTGGTCGAAATATTCCTGGCATTGCAAGAAAGGTCCTGAGTACACCGTCTTGCCTTGGGCCAATAGAATGAGACGATCAAACAAGGCAACAATGTTGGAACGCGGTTGGTGAATAGTGAAAATAACGGTTCGCTTGTACGTCTTTGCCAGGGTAACGAGACATTCGATAACGTTGAATGCATTGTAAGCATCAAGACCGCTAGTGGGTTCGTCGAGGAAAAGAATAGACGGGCTGGTGACCAGTTCACAGGCGATACCCACACGACGCTTTTCTCCGCCCGAGATGCCTCTCCCTTTGCCTTCTTCGGATCCGATGAGCGAGTCACGAATATGGTAAATACCAAGTTGCTTCTCGACTTCGTACACCCTCTGTTCTTTCGCTGCACGGCCCATTTGGCGAGGGAGGCGAAGAAGAGCGCTGGTTAGGATTGTTTCATGGACCGTAAGGGTAGGAAGCATGGTATCCTCTTGGTCAACAAATCCCACAACGCTCTTGAATTCGGCATCGGTAACCTTTTCGCCGTTTACAAGGAACTCTCCGCCAATCTGGCCGCGTTTGTTCTTCCGTGCTAAGATATCCAAGAAGCTTGTTTTACCTGCACCAGATGCGCCCATGATAGCTGTGATCTCTCCAGGGTGAGCAACACCCTGTATGTTGCTCAGAATTTGTTTTCCGTTCAGTCCATAGGTGACATTCTCGAAATACACAGTTGCTGGCTTGTGGTCGGTCATGAGCTTGGTGGCCTCATCATCGGAATCGTCCAAGTGGATTGGTCCGTATCTATACTGCCTGCGAGCCAGGTACCAGGTAAACAAGATGACAGCGACGAGGAATAAAGAGCAGCCGGCAATGACACCAGCGATCAAAGGGGTATTGATCTTCTTGATGGGCCGCTGGTATCCAGGAACCTCGGTATGGTAGAGGCATTCGCCAGCGCGACACTCCAATTCAATGCTCTCGTCTCCGAAGATGCTTCGAACCATCCAGTCCAACTGCGGTTCCTTAAACTTGCATTTGTTGGTACCCCCATTCTGCTGTAGGCAGTTGAAGGTGGCGGGTCCTTCCACGGACTCTCTCAAGAAATCAGTCAAATCCACAGATCCGTCCGCTCCGCAGAGAAATCGATCGGTGATACATTTACATTCGACATCCGGGCATTTGTAGGAAGTACTATTCTGGTTGGGGTCGAACTCGGCACTTGACTGGCAATTCTCGAGGTGGCAATAGAACGACTCGACTCGATCTACCCAGACTGTTTGCAATGTCAGTAGGCACCAGGATAGGGACGATGCATTGGCCCAGAAGGGAACTGCTCATACTCACACTGAAAGTCGCAGAACCCCTTCTCTTTGTCGCACGTGAAGGTGGCCTGTGGGATCTTGCCATCAAGCATGGAAAGAATCTTTTCATTGGTGACGCCACACATCTGGTAATTGTTTTGGACCACCTCGCCGTTCTGGTAGCATACGCCCCCTTCTCCTGTTTCCATCAGCGCATTGCAGGCCTTATCTTCAGTGCAGACATTGCAGTTGATGCCGGTCCAGCCATCATCACAATTGCAGGTATCACCGTCCCGTATCGGCCGATCTTTGCCTCGTCCGAGCGAGCCACATGCTATGAAGCGTTTAGCGATAAGATGTGGGCGTCAGGTGAATCGGGGAATACTGACTTGGTTCAAGGCAGTCGTCTCCTCCGAAGCCGGCTGGACATTCACACTTTCCGTTGTATTCGTTGCAGCCAGCAAACTGGCCGCATTCGTGGGCAGGCAAAAGACAGTTGAAACTGTGCAGTGGTTTGTTAGCCGCGACAATTGTACCAAATCCGCGTTATAGGTGCAAAGTAGATATGAGCCTACCATGGCGGACAATCACCAGGCCGATCGTCAAGGAGAGCGAGCTGCGCGCGCAACATGTCGACCTGGGTATAGTTTCTCTGGGCCATAGCGAGGCACGATAACGAAAGCGTGGCCAACGCCAAAGACGGCAGACTCAGCGACAACATGATGGATACGGTTGTCGAATTGGCGCGACGTGCCGAGTCTCTGTGATGAAGCAGAAATTCAGTTGTTCAGAAGGTTACAGGCAATTCGGCATCGGTCGGCGGCGACAGGCTGCGATAAAGCTACCTACCTAGGTACCTACCACCCAAAAGGCTACGTCTGGTAGGTACCTGGACCCCACAAGCTCCACGTTGTCGTTGGCTGGACACAGCGCCACCCCTACACTACCTGGCGTGGCTGGGTTTGATGGAATCTTTTGACCAAAACAGTGACAGTGAAAGAGGTTGTGATAGATGGCGTGACAGAGGAAGGATGAGATAACTGAAGTGAAGGATCAGAGAGAGAGAACTACTCAGCTGGGAGGAAGGACAGAAAGGAAGGTCACCTCGGTCGGCTGCTGATCAATAGAATGATACCTGTTATTTGGAAGTACATAAGTAGGATATAGGCAAGAGACATGTACCTAAGGTATTGACTGTAGCTGTCAAACGTAGGACGTACTGTAGGACGTTTCGACAACAAGTGGCGTTGCTTGGCGCATCACCCACAATATGCCACTCTGGAACGCTCATTTGCAGGTCTAAAGCACACAGCCCCATAATATGCGATCACCTGCACAGCACGCAAGTGTCCATCGAGCTGATACGGTGACGAGTGTACGTCGGAGGCCGGAGTTGCCTGTTTCTGGTAGTACCTATCACCTCATTTTCGTTCATATTCATCCCGTCTGCGGTTCCGCCGATGATACCGGACGTTGAAGAAATTCCGCCCCGCCACAATAGAAGTAGGTACTTAGGCATCTCGAATAAAGGCAGTACACATTGATTACGTACCCTCAAATAGCCTTCGAACTTACTTTTTAAAAACAGGCCACGCTGAGCTAGTAAATAGCAACACACTTGAATTGTTAAACAGTGAGCTGAGAGCGGCGATCGCAAGAAGAGCCTACCCAAATACCTATTGACGTAAGTAGGTACGTACACTTGGTCATATCACGGCCAGCTCAAAGGCCCTGACCACGGAGCGAAACAAGGAGCGCCTAAGTTCAACCACTGATCCTCCAAGGTGCTAAAGTCAATTTCGGAAAGGTGAGATACCTATTAACTAGTCCAAGATGCAGAACTACATTGCAATCTATATTACTCATATTTGCTCTTTAATACCAAATCCGACTGTCGGATGTAATAATGATTAAGGCTTTGCACCTAAAAGGGGAGGACGGGGGGGGGGGGGGGGGGGGGTAGCAAAAGACTTTTATATAAAGATTAAAATACCACGGTATAGCATAATTACGCACAACAACGGGAAAGATTAAACTTTTATGGATGGA
>MU388745.1:424061-470914 GCA_022578815.1 Xylariaceae sp. FL0016
AGCCCCCCCCCCCCCCCGCCCCCCCCCCCCCCCCCCCCCCCCCCCCCCCCCCCCCCCCCCCCCCCAGCAACAGACTTTGATATAAAGCTGAAAATTCCACGGTAGAGCATAAGTACGCTCCACGACGGGAAAGATTACACTTTGATGGATGGACATTCAGAGAATTGAACTCCGGACCTACTGCAGGCATATAGCCGAAACAATGCGAAGCAGTCGTCACACCCCTAGACCAAATGCCCGATACAATTTAAATCATTTACGTAGTATAATGTAAATAATCCATCGCCAGTCTGGGCTGCTCCTGGGCCCGAGAAAACACGCATCGTGACAGGCTTCCTTCGGTTAGATTCTGGCTTCAAGTGGATCATGCTGGTGGACCAATTCGCATGTCTCGCGGATTGGTACGTTGGGCACATGTCAACTGCATTAGAGGTCGATCATCCAAAGAGTCTACAGATTATACACGATGAAAGCTGTATGCTCGATTAAAAGAAAGCCTAAAGAATGAGCATACGCTCCGTTGTATATACGTCATGCTCCACGAAGACCTCATGGAATGCCGGGGAGTTACGCTCGCTGTTTCTGGATCGCACGAAAGCTTCTGGATTGATATACTTCAGATAACCATCCTGCCCGACCAAGTCAAGACCGTGTGAAGCCAAAAATCTTCCGAGGTCGGCGTGACCATGGGCTATCGCCAACTACCTAGGGTGTCAGAAGCCTGAGCAGCAGGCGATTGGGCTGGTGGTTAGCTGTACGCTTAGGGGTTAGTCTATTAACTAGGGGTTGCTATATATACGGTGCTAGAAGCCTCCAGGTATCTGGAAAAGAGGCCAGAGATCAATGCACTTCTATCCCACCAGCTACCTAGCTTCTACCATATTGTAATCCTCCTTCACTCTGCCATCGAACTCTTGACACTAGGCATCAAAAGTGCCCTGCGTGAGACAGTTTGGGTTGGCATACGTAAAGAGGACTCTCCCCTTTGGTGTTATGATCTTGGAATGAGGCTTCTCCGCCACCAATGACTTGCACAGTTGCAGTTATATCTCCACATCTTATGCAGTCGAGAATTGGAGAAAAGTCCGGCTGTATATGATAAGGATTGAGCTTGACTGTCCATCCAGTGGTTCCCTTAAGAACTTTACATTTGAGTAATGTTGTTGGGCAAGCGCCAGGTAGTTGGCGCACATACATCTGGAGGCGATTGTGACAACTTCCATGGACGTCCTTTCGAAGCATCACTTTAAGTCTAGCCCGATT
Source organism: Xylariaceae sp. FL0016 (assembly GCA_022578815.1). Classification (NCBI taxonomy): domain Eukaryota; kingdom Fungi; phylum Ascomycota; class Sordariomycetes; order Xylariales; family Xylariaceae; species Xylariaceae sp. FL0016. Next base: position 425,325 of record MU388745.1, read on the forward strand.
CCTTTTCAAGCTACTTGATTCATGGATTTGCTTGGTATAGCTATCCAGTAAATAGCGAAGTCCTCGTCAGCTCTTTGACAGTAGTCAGTCCAAGGCCAAACGAGCTGAAGTGTAATCGAAGATGAGAAATCTGTGCTCTGTGAACTCTGTCTGTATCTGAAAATAGGAGGTTTCTCTCACCGAATCCATCAACTTGGAATTAAAATAGAAGCAAACATCTTCATGTAGACCGTCCTCGGTTTGCAACACTCACCAAGGGCCTTCGAGACAAGGTTTTAGTTAAGGATACCAATAATAAGAAGCTCCTCCGCGGAAAGCTACCTATCCACAGCGAGAGACATGAGATAGGAGCGAGCCACCCAAAGTGAACTTCAAAAGGTTCCACATACGAGATAGCTTCTGGCCATCCCCAGGGTTGTGTTAAGACCCAAGATTGGATTCTCCACCGGACCTCTTTCATAATGCCAGAGAGATTTCTCTCCTACAGAAAGTATCCGCGAAAAAACTTGTGTATCATGAACTCAGTTTAGGAGGGTAATATAACTAGGTATGTTGTACCACGAAGGGGCTCATCTTTCAATGGGGGCGAGGCCTGTTTGGTGTACAGAGACTGTCTCATGACATTCTTATCATCTTTCTCTGGAGCTAGTCACTATCGAGCAGAGTACGACAAGACTGAAGAGATCTACACACATAACTAAATTCGGGACCATGTTGGTTTACGAAGATGATGCCTCCTTCAGTGACATAGTGCAGACCTGAATGAAATACAGAACGGCTGATCGGGTATTTATAGGAGTGAAGCTCATACTTCTAGGTCTGAGTCGGAAAATAACCGTACAATTCTATATTCGATTTTGTTACCATGATGGACATTGCTGGTATCACTCTGGATCGCTTGTCGCCTGTTCAATGTCCACGAATATTGATGAACCAGATACGGTGAATATGACACCAACTACTAGTTGATCACTGTGTGTATCTAGGAGTTGGTCATCTGATCTCTTTACCTAACCCTAGGCAGGGAAATGCCTTACCGGTGAAGCCAGTGTGCCTAGCGACGTCGCAGAAAAAGCACCTGATCACTACCACAGACAGTTTATGCGTCTCTAATAACATGCTCTCACAAAGTTCTGCTAAGTTCTGTAAAGACTCCATTCAGGTTAGCGGCGTCTGTTCGGCATTCGCTCTCTATTCTGAGGGGCTAACGACTTTAATTCCGAGGAGGCGGGTGCGCGAGCTTGAGCGCAGTCAATGATGCTGGGATTCTCGCGGCCGCGCTGATGGCGAGCTGACAAAGAACCTTCTTTTCTCCAGGCCTCTAGACCGTCATTACAGAGTACATACATTGATGCAGATCATAACAATACACTGCAAATTAACATGGTAATCATGGGCAAGTACTAAGTAGGTAGGTTTGTGACGGACCATTGCAGCATAGGTACTGCCCCGCTGTTTGCGACCCCCTCGAATGTATGCAGGCTGTGCCTCCAAGTCGGCCGCTAGGTACTTATTAGTAATGCACCAGGTACGAAGATGTATGAATGTACGGTTACTGTAGGCGCTGGCATATAAGCCTGTAGAGCCGGCTCGCCTGGAGTATGACGTTTTCCCTCTACAATTCATCCATCTCTCAGAATGCGTTTCGCAGAATTGACTGCCATCGGCTGCTGGGCCAGCATCGGGGCATGCGAATCCGTGCTGCTCTCAGGCGGGACCATCATTGCTTTCGTCGACGATACTCAAGCCCTAGATGTGATTCGAAATGGTGCACTATTGCTTACTGATGATCGAGTCGCTGGTATCTATCATGACGTGAAGCCAGCCGGCCTGCCGTCGGACACAGAAATCGTCGACTGCACTAATAAGATCATTTCTCCAGGGTTCATAGATACTCACCGCCACGGCTGGCAAACAGCCATGAGAACCGTGGCATCCAACACAACCTTGGCAGAATACCTTGCCCGTTACGCAGGTCAACACGCAGCAGCTATATACACACCCGAAGATATCTATCTTGGACAGCTCGCAGGTTTGCTTGAGGCCCTCAACGCTGGGGTCACGACCACGCTAGACCACGCTCATCAGTAAGTGCTTTAGTTTTACCCATATCCAGTCTCACGCGTATGGGTATCCTTAAAGCTGAAAGCGGTGGAAGAAGAACTGACCCTGGTACTCACATAGCATCTGGTCCAAAGATCACGCGAAGGCGGGACTCGATGCTTCAATCGAAAGTGGTGCCCGTGTGTATTGGAATCATGCCTTCGGCACTTTCTCCGGCTACTCCATTCAAGATCAAATTACCGACTTCAAGTCTTGGAGAAAGGCTGCCACAAATACTCTCACAACTGTCGCTGCTGCATTTGATATGTGGAAAGCGGAGACGACCAAAGACGTACAGGCCGTGATCGATATTATAAAGTGAGACTTCGCTCTTCGTCATAATTTAGACAGTAATTGACTGGCATCTAGGAAGTTGAGCATACCAGTCCTCACTACGCATTGGCTAGGCAGCGTTTGGTTATGTAGGTGTTGTCTGCAACGCATCCAACCCAACCTCACTCAGACTTGTCACTTTGCTTATCTGAAGAATAGTCGATAACTCACCGGAGCTGCTTCACTCTTGGGACATTCTCAATACTAGTACTGCCGTGGTATTTTCTCATGGCACATCCATAAATCCGGGTGCCGCCCTACTCCTTCGACAGACTAACCAATTCATCTCCATCACGCCCGAATCTGAAATGGCCTATGGGCACTCGCACTTCGACAATCACCACGTACAAGACCAATCTGCCTTGGGCGTAGATACTCACTTCATCTTTTCGACCGACATGGTCACGCAGGCGCGCATCTGGCTCCAACGCACACGATCTCGTCTATTTGACGAGGTCATCAAGCGGTGGGAGATCCCCATCAATAATCCCATGTCGGTGAACCAGGCTTTCCTGTTGGCAACGCGGAACGGAGCGTTAGCGTTGCGACGACCCGATCTGGGTGTCTTGCAAGTAGGCGCAAAGGCTGATTTGGTTGTTTTTGACGGGCGTTCGCCGGGGATGCTGGGCTGGGATGATCCCGTTGCTGCCATCATCCTGCACTCCAACGTTGGTGATATCGAGCATGTCATGGTGGATGGCAAGTTCAGGAAGCGCAATGGAAAGCTGGTATTTGATGACTACGATTCGGTAGTTGATCGATTCCTCGCTAGCACCAAGAGGATCCAAAAGGGGATACGACAGCAACCCAAACCTGCATTGGAAGGAAATTGGCTAGGAGTTGGCTGCCCATACGGGCATGCCGCTCAAGTGAATGCCCATCCCGGGTCTTCATCCGGCACGGGTTATGGAGCGCAGTTTTTGTAAGTCACTGAAAGTCATCAAGGCTTGGCACCGACCTAACCGACTGACTTGTGACAGGGGAGGTTCGAAGGAAACTAGTCGTCATGACGAGCTCTGATAACAGATTGCCTATGATGGCCCTCACTGACCGAACCGACACTAAAATGTTTATTGATGACACGATGAATATGCTTTCTTGATCGTATCATAAGACTGGTCTCTGACAGGGGTTCATGTATACTAGCATATGTGACGCCCACACTCCAATCGACTAATCTACATTTCCCCATTTCCCGACTCTTCCGAAACGTGCGAAAAGTCGCTATCCGCGGTATTTTGGGCCTCGACACAATCCTCGGTCCGCGTTGGAACTGGAGACCGTACCGGATAGGGTCCAAGCTACCCCACGATTGGAAAGTCTTCTGTCGCAAAGTCTATTCTCGAGGGTGTCTGCGCTGCCGATGCCGCCGGAGCTTGAGCATCTGAGTTGTATCGACGGCGAGGCGTGGTCAAGCATTTTGCCCTATTTCTCGTGGGCGTTCCCGGTCTCCGCGGAGTCTCTGGTATATGCAACATACCGGTACGGGGTGTACGAGGCGAGTGCGGGCGAAGTGTACACTGCAATCTGTGAATTTCACGGAGACTCATCTTTGATAGATGAGCCTCCAAAGAAGCCACATCCCCGACGGCCTTCTCATCGGTCGTGGCCATGTTCGTAGCTCGTAGCTCTTCGTCACTCATTTCCATCAACTCTTTCAGCAGCCTCTTCTTGACGGGCCGTGCTTCAGCCCTGGCCTGGGCCGCAAGATCACGTCTCATCTCCCGATACTATTGTTGAATGACACGATGACATTTGTCGGACCAAGACTGCAGCATCACCTTCTCTACACTGTCGGCGAGGTTCTCCAGGGTCGGGTTGAAGGGGTCGGTGGCTTCATCTACCCTCTTGGAGATCTCGGCCATCGATGGCGCGTAGATTGTGTGGATGGCTTGCTTAGATCCTAAAATCATAGAGGTTTGCTCAATGAGAGCTCTCCAGGTCGAAACGAGGCCAGTGAAGAGACTCCTCATGAGGTAATTCCTTTGGAGATCCGAGGTGGTTGGGTTTGTGCTTCGATTGATGGCGATGGATGGAGGAGCCGTCCGGCTCGGTTCCGGCTCGGGTTCGGAGGCGTCGTCAGCTACAGGCGTGCCGGGTTGAGCCATCAAGTCAACTGGCTGTGATACTCCCATAGGAACAGCTGTATCATTATTTCTGTTCGGGCTCGAAGGTATTGCCATGCTGGGCGATCAGTTGCTGTACTTTATAACTTGATTTGACGTTGGCAGCTTAGTTCAGATGCAGCCACCCACTGATATATCATGGACGCGTATTTATAGGACAAGTCATCAGAGTCCTTTCCTGTGCTAAACGATTGTTTCTGCCTGGGATGGAACCTCAAGGAACCGATGGTAACACCATGCCCAAGGGCGTTGCCAAGACAGTCGATCTGAGGTACTCATAACTAGATAACGGGCAGTTTCAAAAAGTGAGATCAAGGCATAAGCGTGTACCAAAAATTCCTGTAAAAAGCTATGTCTATTCATAGTTCTCTCATTTGAAAGGTACGGCCTACCGGAGATTGTGAACCTCAATTTTTTTCCCCTCCATCATAGAAGTCTCCCTTTCATTTTAGGGCCAAGGCGCCTAGATCTGTGGTCCTCGTTTGGAAAGGGCGCTCAGTGACAAGATCTGAATCGAAGGCTCGAGGCATGCGATATGATGACGACTGGCGCCCGATTACCTCATGTAGCATAAGACAGCCGAAATATGAAAGACGCGTACCTTTTCAAATATTGAGATATCAGCGTGAAAAGGTCTTGTGACTGTCACTTTCATCGTCAAAGGGTTGGAATGATAATTAGGTAGGCACCTCATGATTACATATCAGCTCCCAAGTTCACTTCAAGGTCGCTCAACTTGCTGGCAGTCGGCTGTGAGGCCATGCTTTCTCCTCAATGCTTTAACTAGTTTCAACATCTTATAGCCTGCTTCTGCGAAAGGAGGGAGAGCACCAGAAACCGGTGCTGTTGATCGCATAGCATACTTTCTGAGTCTACTGAGAGCTTCTCTCCTACGATTCTCCAAATTCTTACCTCTTGAGGTGTTATTGAATTCAAGGGTTCGGTCGATCGTCGGAAGGTTGCCCCACCAGGGCATCCGCCGACAACATGGACTTAGCTCATTTGGCTGTCCCCACCATGAGATCTTATCGGCGCCGATAAGAAACAGGCTTCGCGAGAAGCACCCAGACCAGAGTGCGACCAAATTCTGCCAAACCAAATCCGGCGCCACACAATTCCGTTGTTATCATCATCGTAATTCACTCTTTGTGACGCGCTTGCCCACTTCTATCCCTCTTCGTGGTCATACAGCAGGTCGCCTCCCGCCCTCAACGTATCTCTTCCACGCACAACACAGCGCTTTTGGCACGCCCTGCCTCTTATTCTGATGCCTGGCGACTATCATTACTCATCCTCAACCTCGGGACGCCCGCCTCTTCCTCCCCCTCCTCCTCCCGGATACGACTCGTACCAGTCGCATTCCTTTGATTATCCTCCGCCGCCCTCATCGACTATGCCGGACCGACGGTGTGATAATCGCCGATATGGCTCTGATTGGAGTCGCGCTCGCGATCAGGATCGCTATGTCCCGCAGGACTATCGAAACGATCGCCAAAACCGTGGCCCATATTCCGGGTTGCGCCAAACCTCGTCTGATGCTCTGCCTCGCGATTACCGTGACAGAATTCAACCCCCGCAGGGTGACTTCACCTTCCGGATGGAACGACCTGCTGGTGTTACTGATTCTTATGTTCCTTCGGGGTCCAGAGGCCTGAATCGTGATTACCAACGTAGATCTGGACGACAAGAGAATGAGCATTCGGGCCGTCGCGATCGCAATACTCGCGGTCGTCGTGGCGGTCCCTACCAGCGAGGCAATAGAAAAGCTTCTGATCGCCTTCTCTTATCAAAGAAGCATGACGAAAACGCTGAGCTGATGCTTGGTGATGCCTCCAATCGCGCAAAGTACAGAGACGTCGATGACATGTCTGATAGTGACGATGCTGCCATGGAGATCTCTGACAACTCGGACTCGGGTCCTGCCGAGCCTGTGAGCAAGCGTGCCCGACATGTGTCTTCTAATACAAGCGAAGAACAACAGGTCCCTAAGTGGTCTAACCCAGACCCTTATACTGCGCTCCCGCCCCCCGAGAATAGCAGGAAGACGAAAGATATGGTGCATCTAATACGGAAAGCACGTATTGAGGCTGATGAGAAAAAGTCAGATGCACCCAAAGAGGCAGCTGATTTTATCTCCTTTGATCTAAGTGAGGACGAAGATTACGGCACGGTCGCCAGCGCTGGACGCGGTGTTCCCAACGCGCCCACGGGACCCCGCGCAGCCGCTGCAACGACAAACACCCTACCTTCATCACTTCCGCCCAAGCCACCTCCCTCTCATCAAGATACACTGCCTGCGCCCCCTTCCCAGGCAAGCTTCCGCGCAATCAACTCTCGACAACCCAAGCCGACTGGCAAGAACGCGCCCGTTGACCTCACGCCCTCCACCAGTCTAGGCAATCGCAAACGAACGGCCGACGACCAAATCAAGCTGCCCCATACGTCACTAAAGAAATTCAACAAGATGGCAGCACCAGGTGTTGTGGTTCCCGAATGGACTCCTGTTTCGGACAGCAACCCTTGCCCATGGTCCATCACAGATCATTCTGCAACAGCTCTTATGGGTACTAGGTAAGTTGCGGGATTATCTTACGGAGCGCCTGCGATCTTCGGTCTTGCTCAATCAGTGACAAATATATTCTGACATTTCACAGGCTCCACAAAGAAATTCGAGACTTTTATGAATACGTCCGACCTCGCGACTTCGAACACAACGTTCGTCAACAAATGCTGGAAAGACTCACCAAGGTAATCAAGCAGAGATTTCCTGATGCTGAAATCCGTCCATTCGGCTCCTTCATGTCTGGTCTGTATCTGCCAACGGCCGACATGGACATCGCCCTTTGCTCCCGGGCTTTTGTTCGGGGTGGAAGACCCAAATATGACGCCAAGAAGTCGCTTTACCATCTACGAGCCCACCTTCAGTCGCACGGGGTTCCATACCTGAACGAGGTAGAGGTCATTGCCAAGGCGAAGGTGCCGCTCGTAAAATTCACCGACAGTTTGACGGCTTTAAAGGTCGATATCTCGTTTGAGAAGCTGGATGGACACAACGCCATTCAAACCTTTCTTGACTGGAAAGCGAAGTATCCCGTGATGCCCATCTTGGTCGCGGTCATCAAGCATTTTCTGCTCATGCGAGGTCTAAATGAGCCTGGCAACGGAGGAATCGGAGGATTCTCCGTTATCTGCATGGTGGTCAACTTACTTCATCAGATGCCTCAAGTTCAAAGTGGCAACATGAACCCCGAACATCATCTCAATGAGCTCCTCATGGAATTCCTTGACCTTTATGGTAACAAATTCCATTACGAGACAGTGGCTATTAGCATGAACCCTCCGAGATTCATTAACAAGGTAGGTAACAGGTGATGGTTTAGACGAGTTGCACTAACCGCCATGAGCGCAGAACGATGTCAGTAGTTTCGTCTACCGCAACATGGACAGATTGTCCATCATTGACCCAAACAACCCGGCGAATGATATCGCTGGCGGCTCTGCGAACATTAAGCGAATCCTGAATCACTTCTCTGATGCACACGCCCTACTGGAAAAGCGGATGCACAAACTTGCCAAAAACCCCGACGACCCCAAGGATAAGTACGCCACAATCCTGGGCCCTCTTCTGGGAGGCAACTATGGCAACTTCGACGGGCAGCGGGAATGGATGGAGAAGGTGAACAAGGACGGTCTCCCACACTACAGCCGAGGGGGTAACTCATTTGACTCAGTTCAGTGGTGAATCAGTTTCTTTTCTGTGTCATCAAATCGCAGAACCCCACATCATGGCCTGCATTGAACAATGGTAATTCCAGTGGAATGACCGCTGGAAACGATGAGGAGAGGGCGTATTGCACGGCGTTACATTATACCCTTCTGTTTTGCAGATCCCGGTCTTTTTTCCCAGTTTCGTACAGCACTGACGGCATCATGTAGTATAGTAGTACGACACGTGGTCTGACTTGGTTCAGTCGACCTCACTGTCCATAACCAAACCCTTGCTGTATTGCATCGACATCGACTCGACTGCCAAGTGGCAAGGGACAAATAGGATTCTTGACTTTTACCCCGACCTCTGTTCGAGCTCCAGTGGAGAGAATGTGTGAGCGACTGACTGCTGCACTAGGTGAAAGCACTGAACAACCATTACCATGACTTTACTTCAATGAGTGACCAGACGCTCGCCACTGCTAACTTGGATAGAGCCTGGAGATCTCTCGGGTACAATAACTGTACCGGAGTTATCTTGCGAGCCACAGCACATCACGCTGCTGCGACTCTCGCATGTCAGCTGGTGTCCCGGTGGCTTGCCACCACTTTTCTCACTGAATGCTGGACTTGATGTCGGGCTTCGGAGAGGGGAGAGGATCGTTTCGTGATGGATTCAGAACTGAGGGTGTCCCCGACTTCCCCTCTAGTAGAACCATGAGCCTTAAACCATGGCCGAAGTGCGTACGCAGCTCATGCGGTGAAAACACAACTTTCAAACTCAATTTTGGCTACTGTTTCTACCAATTTTCCTGCTGCCAAATATCGATAATTGATGAAAATCACCCACACCATCTTTGAGGCCCAATGCCATCTCTTGTCTTCGTGTCTACGCCACCGGCGACATTTGACTATTTGGGATTCTATTCCCCTGTGGACCAGGGAGGCGGTGCAAGATAGGCGAGAGTGCAACACTTGCATGCTCGTACACCATCACCACGCAGCATGCTATCTCCTGGTTCTGCTCAGTCACTATCGCTGGTTGTAGCAGGTTAGGAGACTCCACTGCGGTTGGAGACATACTCTTCTTGATGTACAGTCCTGTTGTCAGAGACGTCGCCTTCTTCGTGTACATACCTGAACAGGATTGAGCTAAATGTGACGGAGCCTTATCTTGTCCCGTACTTGTCGCCCTGGTCGGTTCCACCCACCTACTCTGATGTGTGGTGTACTGACTGAGTGCTCGTGTCTTGAAATGCGGCCCTAGGATGTACGGCTTAGGAGGCTAGTGAGCTTACATGGGAAGTTTCCATCTTTGATCACATCGGGCAATGCGAAGTCTGAATGTCGTCCAAAGAGCCCGCGAGAGCTCCATAAGCCGATGGCGGTATCACTCCCCGCAACTACCACGCGTAGGTGGAAGCTAGATGGATGGATTGTTATGTAGGTGAGACGAGATCCAGCACCATGGAAGGCTGTTTGAAGGCAGCTTCGATGGCGATGTGCCACATAAGCTGGCGATCTCGATAGTATGGTAACAGGACATACCAAATGATGATCCTATACTCAACGCGGCTTCCTGGCACAATCTCATGCTTAAAGGAGCGATATACATCCCTGTAGCAGCATCTCTCAAAAGGGGGATTAGGGTGTCGTGGTAAATTTCACGAGGGTGATACTGGTACTGGAGCTCTTTTCCTTGGCAGTGACAAGAAGAACGCGATATTCAACCCAAAAGCCCTGGACCCCAAGACAATGTTGAACTACATAAGCCTATAAGAGTTCTTTTCAACAAGCCCGAACCCGAGCCAACGGATAACTTTGTTCAGCGGACCCGGATCCGAGCCTGGGGACTGATGCGGGATCAAACATTGTGGAGAGGAGTGTGAATTCATGACCCATGTAAGTATGCTGTTGATTTCAAAACCGCTTCGCGGCGGGCAGGGCATGCGTAGGACTTGGGGAATGGGTTGCCTCGGTTCGTGTCTTGGCCCTTTGTGGCGCTTTCTGCGGTAACTAATAACATACCCCATCTCCTTCTCCTGCTGCCCATGGCTGTACCACGGTGCCGTGCTCTCTCGGCGCGTCACACACACCAAGGACGGCTATTGTTCGGTTTCCTGAGCACTTTGCCCAGATCTAGAACATCCTGTAGACCTCATCATGCCTGCCGGGGGCTGGTTTACGTGACGCCTAGACTTGCACAACACAACCCCTACGAAGCAAGACATGCTGCCCGGGCTGTTCAATGGTAGATGGTATACCTAGAACCTATAATAGGTATCCATCGACGTTACGCTACGGCTGTACGGGTTGCCTGATTGTCTCTTCCGGTAGCTGAGGGTGGCTTGCTAATCAATCATGACCAAAACGAGGTAGGGAGCGTGGTTATACCTACCGGATGTGATAGGATGTCGTCGTCATCGTCAAGAGCTAGGTAATGGTAGAGGCCACTTTTGCGGAGAGCGTATCCTCTGCCTAGCTCCGGCTCCTCCCGTGCGGTTCACAGCCGCGATGCCAGATTGTCAAATGCGAGTCTCGCAATGCTCCCCAAAAGTAGTATCGCCGATTCGGACAGCTTTGCTCTTGGGTTAACGTAAGCTACCGGCAGCTTTCCACGGCTTCCTAAAGGCATTCTAGCTCACTGCGCCATGCGTCGTACAGAGCCCTCGAGACCCCAAGCCATGCAGCTTCTGTCAACCGATCACTGTCGTCGGCTAGCATCAAGGTGCATTTGCAGGTGTGGATGCCGCCCACCCAAGCTGACAGTACGGCGATGATTTATCATATGGCGATAATCCGACAAGATCTTAGTCTTTGAAGCGATATGTGTTGCGTTGATCTATATCACGCGCAGTGGCATATACCTACACATGTCACGATATCCCAAGGACTGTCGGTTCAGACACAAGACGGCTGAGACCCAGTATCAGTAATAGTCTACCTGCCAAACGCGTTTGATTACAACGGTGTTCTTACCCCGGCAGAGGTACAAGGCTGGCTGAACAGGCATACCAATAAGCCACACCTACCTAGATGGCCTAGATCGTTCCGCTGGTGTATGCTGTATGCCACTGGCTTCCGTCCAAGACTAGAACCTCAAATGATGCGGCACATACAGGTGCAAATCCATATGGGTACATGGTCATTCTCCTTCGGGTCCGGAGATGATTTTCTACATGAAAGACGTAGGCAAGATACTTCATGCTGCGCAAAGGATTCAACGCAGCAGCCGCTTGATTGGGTATCAACGCATGGATTCAGACCACCATACAGTTGTTGAATGTCACATAGTGTTAGTCTACGAGAGTGGCTGATAGAAAGCAATTTGATTGGTATCGGTATGAAACATTTCGATGCGTCTTGTGCCGGTATTTTGACTCTAACTCTACCGTTCCTCACGAGGACCGTCGCGAATCCCAGCATTGCCATGCGACATTCATCCTATGTTTGTCTAGCCTAAACTTACGGGCGAGTGCTTTGTATGGAAATGGATAGCGCTGATTCTTTTACTTCTCAGAAGGCAGTGACCAGAATCAAACGCATCGCCCATCAGTCACTCAGTTGTCACCGCCGTCCTCCCCGGCGTGTCTGCCTACCTCTCCACCTGTATACAAGCCTTTTCTCCAAAACGCATTAAATAATGCTTTCTCCCGGCCACTATTCTACGCATACTCCATAGCAACTTCTCTTCACCTACTCTGCCGCCCGCACAAATCTCCCGTTCTCCTACTCACTTGGACGTGAGCGCTGAAGTCAGAGAGCATACTCCTTGATCCGTTGCCACCGAAATGTATCAAGCTAGCAGTAAGTACTTGTTAGCAGCGACTTTGCTTAGTTCGCGCTCAAGACTGTACCCGGGCTGGTCAGAACATTTTGAACTAATTTTAAGGGAACCCGTCTCTTGTTCCGAACTCGCAACTCCTTGCATCCTTTACCTGGACTTTGCTCTAACTCGACATGTTGTTCAGACATCTACTTCATCTGCGGCTTTGCCGCCATCGGTGAGTGCGCACTGTAGTCAGATAGGTCACATCGAAAACTAATATTTTCAGGCGGTGGTCTCTTCGGCTTTGATATCAGCTCTATGAGCGGTGTCCTAGGCACCCAGGCTTACAAGCAGTATTTCGGCCATCCGGTGTCCTATCGCCAAGGCGCAATCACGGCTTCCATGCCTGCTGGCTCTCTTGTCGGTGAGAAAAATGCTCAAGTGGTACCTCTTAGAAGTTCAAGCATCATCTGACTGATCTCACAGGCTCCCTTGCAAGCTCTTTTATTGCCGATAAGTACTCGCGCAAGATCGCCCTCCAGATCGCTTGTGTCTTTTGGATCGTTGGTTCCATGTAAGCCAGCTCAGTGGCTCTAATCTCTCTCCTGTCTTCTTCTTTTCATATTGCAAACCGAAGGGACATCTCTGGATTTTAAAGGCAAGCGGTTCCTGACTGAAGACAGCATCCAGTGCGCGGCCCAGAATGTTGGCATGCTCTGCGCTGGACGGGCCATAGGTGGCATTTGTGTTGGTATTGCCTCAAGCATAGTCCCAGTATACCAATCCGAAGTGGCGCCCAAAGAAATTCGCGGCCGAGTAGTTTCACTCCAGGTGAGTACCTGTCCCTCACCTGCGTCGTCGACAGAAACTCTGCGATGAGATACGTCCCTGATCAGCGACGCTCTTTTCTCCTTCAGCCACCATGAAGACTGCCCTAATACGGAATCGAGAACGGGCGCTAACTGTCGAGTTTGACATAGCAATGGGCCATCTCTTGGGGTATCCTCATTCAGTATTTCATTCAGTATGGCGCCAGCACCATCGGGGGCGGCGCTGAGGACATCCATCAGCCAACGGCGGCCTTCCGCATTCCCTGGGGAATCCAAATGATTCCCGCCTTCGTTCTCTTGGTCGGCCTCTTCTTTTTCCCCTACTCGCCTCGGTGGCTGGCGTCCAAAGACCGTTGGGAGGAGGCCCTACAAGTCCTCGCGCTGCTGCACGGGAATGGTGATGTTGACCACCCTAAAGTCCTTGCCGAGTACCAGGAAATCGAGGACGCACTGCGCTTCGAGCGCGAGGAGTCTGTAAGCTCATTCAGGGCACTGGTGCAGCCGCGGATCGCCAAGAGGGTGCTGTTGGGGATGAGTATCCAGATGTGGTCTCAGGTCTGTGTTTACTTAACTATAATCCCCCCCCCCTTTTCTCCGTCCTATCCATTTCCTTAATACCGAGGATCATGTGGTTAACAATTTGGTCGGATCATTATAGCTTAGCGGCATGAACATAATGGTAAGACACAGAACCAGGATCTTCCGCAGCCATCTCCCCTACTGATTTTGTATAGATGTATTATATTGTCTACATCATGGAAGGCGCAAATATCGCATCACCTTTGACAACCGCTTCCATCGAGTACGTGATCAACGTCGTACTGACCCTCCCGGCGATACTCTTCCTCGACCGCATTGGACGACGACCTTCGCTGATCGTGGGAGCATTCTTCACGATGTTGTTCTTATTCATATCTGGTAAGCTTTAGGACCGCAATGGTTTCCCAAATCGACGACCCTGACTTTTTCGTTCACAGGCGCCCTTCAAGCATCGTACGGTCAACCCAACGATGGCAGCGGACCGAGCGACGTCACATGGATTGTCAAAGATAACAAGCCGGTGTCCTCCGCCGTCGTCGCATGCTCGTACCTCTTCGTTGCGGCGTACGCGACAACTTGGGGTCCCACATCCTGGACCTACCCCGCCGAGATCTTCCCGTCCAAGGTGCGCGCCAAGGCGGTTTCGCTGGCCACGGCGTCGAATTGGTTCTGGAACACGATCCTGGCATTCGCGGTGCCTCCTCTGCTGTGGAACATCAACTGGAAGGTGTACATGATCTTTGCGGCATTCAATGGCGCCAGCTTTATTCACATGACTTTGATGGCGCCGGAGACCAAGGGCTTGACCCTCGAGGAGATGGACGACGTGTTCGACTCCGGAAGGCCGGCGTGGAAGTCGGCCAAGAAGACGAGTCGGCTGGACCAGTTGACGCATGATATTGAGCAGGGCAAGGTCAAGGTTGGCGCGCGTACTAGGGGCGGGAATCACACTACGGAGACGACGGACGTGACTCGTGGGGCAGAGGCGTAGGACAATGCTAAGGATAAAAGCGGAATGCTTGCCTGTAAGGCTTGTTATAAGCCAATGGTTGATGGAGAATGGTGGTGGTGCAGTGTACAAAAGGGTGCATCTCCGGGAGCCTAGGGTTATCGGGATCTATTTTCGTATGATCACGATGAGAAGGGCTTTGACTTCACCTTTCTTTTCTCGCTATCTGCCCCTCTCCTTTTATTTTCCTTTCTTTTTTCTTGTTCTATCATCTTTTCGTGCTTATGAGTCTGACAACGAGTTTGACGACGTGGATCTTCATGATTGTAGATACGTATCGGAATGTTCATTGGCATTTGACGCAAATTTCAAGGTGCACGCGAACAGGAAGGGTTAGAGAGACCACGCGACGATAGCCTATAATTGGATTACAACTATTACGGTCTTGCTCACGATTTTCTGAATGTCCGATCGCTATTAACTTCCTTGCAAGAAACAGAACGTGGTTTTGTCAAATACCAGACATATCATTCATGGCCACGCTTTATGAGTCGGCCCTGGTAACCTACCTGCGTACACAACCATAACTATCCTGGCAGTATTTTGACTCCGTCAAACGGAAATAGCAGTATTGAAAATCTGCTATTAGCGCCGACCAACTCATTTGGGACTCCTGGACTAAGCTGGGGCTGCGAAAAAGCCTGCAATTCTTGCACGAGCGCATAGTTCGCATCCATCAGCGTAAGGTTTCCCTCAATATAAGTTCGTTAGCTTCCACTTCTCTAGCTCCTCAACCATCTGTGCGTCTACTAATATCAGGTCTGAGAAGGGCACCCAGATCGGCGGACCTGAAACTTATGCTCACCCTGAGGGATGTAGCGTCGAGCGTGTCACGCAGGCAAATCTTCATCTCCGGGAACACAGGAAGACTTCGGTGACATCTTATTTCTGTCTTCAAGCTACCGCTTACTTATCTAAAGAGGTACCAAAAAGTCACTGGACATAGGTAACGCTCGGTTCAGTTAGTCCGTCAAATTCCACGACACTGGGACTTCGACGGCCATCAGTTATAGGCTGGTTTGTGTAGATATAGGGCCGAAGGGGAACCAATCGTGGCGATTACTCAATACATTTATCGCAACCCTTAGTTACATTCAATAACTACAGCCCTCACTTCATTCTACAATCTTTAATGTACTGGGTGTTCTGCGAATGTTCTTGTACAGCGTAACGTAACTTCTGATGCCGGTCAGCGACATATTCCAAATATTGCCCAGTGGTAACTCTCGTTAGTGAGCGTTGTCTCAAGGTAAATGAGCGGTTAATCTATGCAATATTTTGGGCGATGCATCATGGATATTGAAACGAGACAGTCGTTCTTAGAGAAGTATTATACCGCTTCTGGTCCGTCTGACCGAATGAGAACTGGTAAACAGGATCAGTTAGTTTCTTCTCAAAAGCTTTGTATTCGACCTCTTTTTCGCTGCCGACAGGATCGCAGGCTGTAGCTTGTCTTAGTACGCCAAGTCGTCTTGGATAATATTATGACGAACTTCACCGTTTGCAGCAGATTCTCTGATCTTGGTTCTCTTCTCCACGGCATAAGCGATCTGGCCTGTCTTTCAGCATCAGGGAGTCTTTGCTGAGTGCTCCTGTCTGTGAAGACACCTTCAATCTGTTTGATGTAGTCAACATACCCAGGCTGGTTGAGCGTACGGGGATCCCTTCCTGGACTCTGATTCCACATGCTTCCTTCTCATAGTTAACACAGGCTCGTGTCTTCGTCTTGGGAGGATACTTCAAGCTGCCAGTACAGCTTGTACGAGCAGAATACTCTGGGCTTGCGAGGGAAGAAAAATTGGCATGCCCCTGAGAATAGTTACCGACGAAAGTCGACAAGAGCGTCTTGGTCCGGTATGGTTCTCCGTCCAGGTCATAAACGCAGAGGTTCAACAACCGTATATGGTTCTTGGAGCGAATTCCCTTTCTTTATGTAAATGAAATTATACTCGTAGCCAGTGCAGAGCAGAGTGTGCTCCACATCCTTCGTGATTAGTTACATGATCTTTGAATTGCATAAAACGTCGTGCCGCTAATAGATCTTGGATTTCTCCGACGAACTGTGTTCTTCCACCAGACTCACCTCTGGGAGTACTGATTAATACCTAGACTTTGCGAGCAATGTGGGCGATCTGACGAGAGATAATGTACCCATTGGTATGCGACTTGCCTGAGGGGAAGAACTCTAATCAAAATAACCTTCATGATAGACTACAATGAGTCTTGATAGTCAGTCTTCATTTTGAAAGACACGAGTGCTGGCAGCCGCAACCAGAACCGCTTGGCTACGTCGTAGTCGGTATGGTAGCACAACCTTGCTCTGGGCTTGGCTATCTAAATACATACAACCTACCTCCTATGTAACCCACTTCCTACCTGGTAGCGGTAAATCATGCCTTAGCGGCGCTGTGTATCGGTACCGGTAGTAGACGGATGGCCTCTGTTGGCCCCCAATCGTGAAAATCAGCATATCCAATCCACCACATAGTCATCCACTTGGAGCTTTACAGACGACCTTGCTCTAATGGCAATGTCTCAAAAACCCCTGCTTACGAGCAATTGCGAAGGATCCTCGATCAAAAGCTATGTGCCTAGCATACCTCCTAGGTACGGTGATACTAGGCAGTAGGCAGCGGGCAGCGGGCAGTGGGCGGGCCGGTTGTGGACCAACTGACCATGCTTACCGCTTGGTTTTTGTCCAGCACGGATCTACAGGGCAGGGCTGTCCAGGGCAGGTCCAGGCCTGTCCAAGGGTGCAGAACCGGATTCTGGATGTGTGACCCGACTGAGTCGAGCAAGTACTTAAGTACCTAATGCATCTAGACTGTTCCAAAGCCTTTTCCTGTTCTCTTTGCTTTCTTAGATCATGTAGTGCTTGGAAACATCATGCATGTAGCAGATATGAATTGCGCCATACAAACACGAATATTACCCTAAGTCGTAGTATTTACATACAAAGTAGCGCGGGGTACTGCCTACCTGCCTAGGTGTGTACATCTAGATAAACGGACAGGCATTCCTTGTGCCTCGGACTTAGTAGGTAGTTAGATCGAGAAATCTAGGCCCATCGACAGAGGCAAATCCAAAACTCCAAGCAGCCATGGGATTCTTCTCTGGCTTTTTACTGCCCCGCCTCTTCCGTCGCCGTCTCATATGAATCTGGAGCTGTACTTCGCCTCTCACTTCACTCCGTGTCTTGTCGTACCCCGACCTGAATGAGTCGATACACTGCGCCCTTGCTCCTGGCTCAGGGTTGGTGTTATGGCCAAATCCATCTCAGCTGGTGCCCGTGAGAAGGAAACCCTCAGGTTCGCAGTCTATCATCTACTATTGTCCCATCCGGATTCGCGCTGTAGCTGACCCAATCCCAAGATACGCAGCATCCAGTATCGCGGCCACCACTCTCCTCGACAGCTCCTCTTATACCCATCCAGCGCCTTCATTCAACACTGAATTCGTCGCAGACCCTGTCTTGTTATCTCTCGCCCAGCTTGCTGCCCTAAGACTTGGTGCCTCTGGTGCCTTTATATCCTTTTTCGACTCCAAATATCAACATGTTGTCGCTCACGCCGGCCCCGACTCGCGCATTCACCCGGGACATCATCATGATGTTCGCTGTCACTTACAGGGAAGGGCTATACCACGTCCGTCGAGCGTCTGCGCCCGTGTCATGTTTGAGCCAGCCATAACCGAGCCTCATGAGTCCCAAGATCGGCTACCAGTCGTGGTCATTCCCGATCTCGCATCAGACACGCGCATAGCGCCTCACATTCGCCAATCCGTCCTGCCCAACGCATGCTTTTATGCCAGTGTACCCGTCAAATCACCTCGTGGCATCCTCATAGGCGTTGTTGCCGTCTACGACGGCCAACTCAGGCAAGAGCTCGATTTTGAATTACTCACCTTCTTGCGAGATATATCCTACACAATCACGAGCCATCTTTCGAGCAAGCGAACGCGCGCCGACTTGAGGCGCAGCGAGCGCATGGTACGCGGCCTCGGTAGTTTTGTTGAAGGAGGTGGAAGCATGTCATTTAATACAGCTACTGCCAACCCCGAGTCATTTGAAAACATCGGCGTCGAAGGGAACTTAAACGTCGCGCAGCAGCAGATCCAGCTGCGGGAAAAGACTTATCGCGAGACCTTGCAGCCCACATATGACATAAACGCAGGAGTTTCTGATCACTCCTATGCTGGAACCGCCGAGTCATTCTCGCCTTCAACCCCACTTGAGCGCATTGAGTCGTCCCGAGGAACTTCGCCAAATCAATTTGGTAACCACGATCCCGCACAGCCCTCATCTGTTGCGTTCCCGGCTCCCTCTGTCAAGAGTACGGTAAGCTGCGGGACAGAAGCGTCCGAAAACGAGCATGGTGCATCCATCAAGGCCATTTTCTCCCGGGCAGCTAACGTTATCCGTGAAAGCATTGAGGTCGAGGGTGTCCTTTTCCTTGATGCAAGTGTAAAAACCTTTGGCGGTCTTGTCAGAGCCAAGAAGAGTTCAGACTCAGATCCACTATACAGCAGCGACGAAAGTTCCGGGGAAGACCCGAATAGGTTTTGTGATGTTTTCGCCTACTCGACTTCGGCAATCTCTAGTATTGACTCCGGTACCGATCATGATGCCTCAGCTGCGTTCCAGGGCAAGGTCCCCGAGAGGTTTCTCAAAGGACTTTTCCGACGGTATCCAGAGGGCAAGATCTTTGACTATGATGAAGAGGGATGCATGTCGGTTTCTGGAGAGTCGTCAGGTGACGATTCATCTACAAGGCACTTTTTGCCAGATACCGAATCTTCTAAACGGTCTTCTTCGGACGATACAAGGACAAGACACTGGCCAAAGAAGGCATTGTCCAGACGAAGCGAAGGCGATATCATCGTCACTTTCATTCCAGGGGCTCGTAGCGTGTTGATTGTCCCACTTTGGGACGCCAACAAAGAGCAATGGTATGCTGGCGGTGTCATCTGGACCTGTACGCCAGCCCGTGTCTTCTCGAAAGAGGGGGAACTGAGCTATCTGCGAGCTTTTGGCATGACTATCATGGCCGAATTGTCTCGTCTAGAAACTTTGGCACAAACAAAGGCCAAATCTGATGTACTAGGTTCGCTCAGCCACGAATTAAGATCACCATTGCACGGAATCGTGGCCGCTGTGGATCTACTTCACGACACAACGCTTGACGCCTTCCAATGTGATGTCGTACACTCTATGGAGTCTTGTGGTCGCGTACTGCTGGACGTAATGAATCACGTAAGTCTCTAGGCTTCGATAGCCATAACTTTTAACCAATACGGGCGAATTTTAGTTACTGGATTACAGTAAGGTCAATGCTCTTATACGAGATGCTCGTGAAGAAAAAGCGGCAGATACAAAAAATCCACCCGCTGGAACAAGGCAGAATTCCGCCCATGACAACAATATGAGGCTCTTGACAGATGTACAACTGGACGCTTTGGTAGAGGAAAGCATCAACAGCGCATTTGCCGGTCACGTCTTTCAAAAGATGTCAATTGCGCAACTGAAGATAGATGATGACAGACATCATGCTGATGTCCGGTCTTTACGACGATCCGACACGATAGATGCAGTTGAGAGTTTTGGTCATCACACAAACTCGTCAGGAGACTTCCGATTCCACGTCGGCGACGTATCTGTTTTGATGGATATCGACCCGAACGTTTCGTGGAATTTCCGAACCCAGCCAGGTGCTCTACGGCGGATCATACTCAACATATTGGGGAACTCGTTGCGTTATACCAACAAAGGCTTCATTACGATCTCTGTAGAACAGGAGAAACGCATGTCGAAGAAGAAACAGCCTACGACATATCTCAAACTCACATTCATCGACACTGGAAAAGGTATTGGTCCAGAATTCATGCAACAGAAATTGTTTACGCCCTTCGCCCAAGAGGACCGTCTTACGCAGGGCACTGGACTAGGTCTCAGTCTTGTGAGGCAGATCGTTAGGACTCTGAAGGGATCCATCCAAGTGGAAAGTCAAGTCGGACTGGGCACTAACGTACAGATCTCTATTCCAGTGCCACCACCACCTACAGGCGGCACTCCGATTGATGAAAAGTTCGAGAAACAAAAGTCGGCCTTGTCTGGTCTACGGGTAGCTATAATTGGTATTGATAGTCGGATCACTCAAGTTCCGGCTCTCACCCATTCCCCGCCACTGTCATTGTCTAAGCTGATGCATAGCATATGTCTGAATTGGCTCAAGTTACAAGTCGTGAAACTGGATGATGAGAGATATCGACCCGACCTCATCATTTGTGGTCAGTCGGGAATGGAGCAACTCTTGAGTGATAAAGGACGCGAAGGATTATTAGCCCCTGTTGTCATCCTTTGCAAGGATGCGGTTCAGGCTCACGACTTGTCAAAATCATACCAGTCTTCATCGCGACATAAGATTTTTGAATTCATGTCACAACCGTAAGTGTTAGACCCGACATACACTACAGTCACTTTACTAAGCTATAGTTCCCAGGGCCGGACCCCGTAAGTTAGCCAGGGCTCTCGATACGGCATTAGCCCGATGGACCGAAGTTGCACAGATGGGCATGCCCGATACACCAATATCCGAGCCGTCAAGGACGTTTCCCTCGTCGACCTCGGGTATAGAGCAGTCAAGCTTGGAGGATGACGAGAAGCACGAAGCCCAGAACGACCCTCAGCAGACTCAGTCGAGTACCGACGATGTCCCCGAAGGTGCAGCTTCCACTGTGGAGATTTACCGACCTATGGAAACCATTGAGCAACACCCGGACAACTTCAGCAAAAAGTCACACTTTAGTGTTGGTGTTGCAGACTCCCCGCCTCCAAGAGAGCAGAAGATTCTACTTGTGGATGACAACGACATAAACCTACGCGTAAGCGTTAGCCTCCCTAAAACTTTGCTAACAACACTGATGGTGCCCAACCAGATACTTGTCGCGTTTATGAAGAAACTCAAAAGGTCATGTGCCACTGCATCAAATGGACTCGAGGCTTTTGAGAAATTTGCTGCCGAGCCTTCACTGTATAGTTGTGTCCTGATGGGTAAGTTCATATCTGCAGGACTCGTGGGCACTGGCGATGGCTGACAAGGTGCTGCATAGATCTGTCGATGCCCGTAATGGACGGACTGGAAGCCACGCGGTCCATTCGAGAATTCGAGAAAAGCCAGCAACTGGCTCCAGCTACCCCCATTATAGCTCTCACGGGGCTTGCATCTGCCAGCAGCCAGCAGGAAGCATTTGCAAGCGGCATGGATCTTTACTTGACGAAACCAGTCAAACTCAAGGAACTTACCAGTGCATTGTCTGAGAAAGATGGCTAAGTACCCACGACCATTATCGGCATCGGAAAGTCCCGTGTGGGCCATCATTGGTTCGCGATGTGACGGCGAATGGCATTCTAGATTCGAGAATTCAGCGGGTATTGGAGCATACCAACCAGCTTCTATCAGAGCCATAGACAGCGGATCACGGCACGCTCTCCTATACCCTTTATAGATACACACATGCGCACAATAAATGAAAAAAATGACTTATGCTCGATTCACGTCCCCTTTAGCTATCACCCAATAGCAACAACCCGACCTCTTCTTCTCCTTCGAGACCATCAAGGTAGAATACCAATTGAGCGCCTCAAGTGACTGGAAGTGAAGAAATTCGACTAGCAATGATGGTACACTTCGACCCCACTGGGACGGGGTTGTTAGTGCTGAAGCCCGAGGACATGGTTCCTGGCGCACTACCTACTTCCAGGTATCTAAGTACATTAAGTAAGTAGTTAGGGGGGTTCCCCACGTGGCCCGTGGCCTGTGCGCGGTACTGGAACTAGGAGGTAGAAGCTCCATTATCGGTGCTGTAGATATCCTGCAGTGGAGGTCCCTAAGACGCGATTTTGATGACGCGTCTTGGTAAGTAGGTAATTACTCCCCATACTGCATCATCACCACCTTTGTATGACTTCCTAAAAGATTCAGATTCGGTGCACCTGGAATACCATTGGGAGATGCATAGCTCATTCCTAATTTGGGAACTCTAACGTAGTATGTCACAATTCTATTCCGGTCCTCATCCTGAGTCCGATCAAACAACCACTTGCACAAACTCAACCACTGCTCCTGTCGACTACCCTCAGCCCCCAACGCACCTATGCGATCCCTATGGATATGCATACCCGCAGTCGGCACAGCAGCAAGGGCAGTGGCAAGGCTCTGTTCCCCCTCCAGCCTTCGATCACCATCAAGGATATAATGGGACACAGCAAATGACCTTTGAGAATCCCAAACCTACACAGCCTGCCAAAAAGCGACAACGCAAGACGACTAACAAGACCATCGCGGCCGTTAGCCTGCTTGACTCGGATGAGAAGCCTAGTAAGCGTAGGAAGGTTGGTGGGGGAATGCCCATGAAAGAAATATCACCTAATACTCCGTATTGCTGTCCTGATGCTGTGATCGACGCAGATGTGGAAGCTTGGAAGTTGAAAGAAGGCCTCGGTACACGTGATCAATCTTCTCAAGGGCAGATAGCATCTAGCTTCCCCCTCAGTCCCGCCCTTCCTACATCATTCACGCCAGCTGACCCCATGAGCTACGACGCGAATGTTCCTTGGGCGGCGTACTCAGCACCCCCAAGCTCACTTGTGACGCCGCCGCCGCCGTCTTCTTCGCCCGGCCCAGTGCCACCGCTGTCCAGTGCGCCACCAATCACTACTAGCACAGTCGCAGAAGAGCCTGTTCTCTGCCCCGAGCAAGCCGAGCTGCTTGAACTCATCGCAAGCGGCAAGAACGTGTTCTATACGGGCTCGGCGGGCTGCGGAAAATCGACTGTTCTCAAGGCCTTCGTCAAGCGTCTTCGAAGCATGGACAAGCGGGTACGGATCTTGGCACCCACGGGCCGCGCCGCTCTACAGGTGGGTGGAACGACGACATGGACGTACGCCGGCTGGACGCCTAACCACCACAAGAAAACCCTGGAAGAGCTGAAAGAGGCCGCACATGGCAAGTTCACGTTCAAGCGCTTTCACGAGACAGATGTCTTGGTTGTAGACGAGATCAGCATGGTTGAGAACTTGCACTTCGAACGCCTCAACGAGATTCTCAAGGAGGTCCGTCGGAAACCACACCAACAAGGGAAAGCTTTCGGCGGTATACAGATTATCGTCACGGGCGACTTCTGCCAGCTGCCGCCTGTCAAGCCCTTCCAGCACTGCATGCATTGCGGGAAGTCAATGGCGCAGCAGCGCGATATCAAGGACGGGGAAATCACGTATTCATGCCGGCACGGCACGTACAGAGACGAGGAGAAGTGGGCTTTCCGGAGTAAGGCGTGGGAAGAATGTAACTTTGCGCACGTGGAGCTCAAGAGCGTGCATCGTCAAAAGGATCAGCAATTCATCGGTATGCTGCAGAAGTGCCGTATCGGCGACGCTCTGTCGCGGGGGGAGATTGATCTTCTGATGGATCATCCGTGCAAGGTCCACAACGCGACCAAGCTCTTCGCGACGCGGGACGAGGTCGCCCGCGTCAACGCCGAGGCGTTCAACAAGCTCAAGACCGTCAACCATTCCTACTGGTGCCGCGATACGTTTTTGTGGCGTCGGGACCGGCACCCGCAGCTCCAGTGGAAGGGCATCTCGAGCGGGCGCGGGCCCGAGGGCCAGCAGCCCCTGAAGGCGCTGGAAGACCACCGCTTCGGCGAGTGCGTCGAGCTGAAGAAGGGTATGCTGGTTGTGCTGCTCACCAACCTCGACCTGGGCGCCGGCCTGTGCAACGGCTCGCAGGGCCTTGTGTGCGGCTTCGAGCGCCTCCGGAGGGACCTCATGCCGCAGGCCAAGAAGGGCAAGAACGAGCCTGTCAACAAGATCGTGGGCGATCGCGCAGAGCTAAAGGAGGCCGAGATACGGGCGTTCCTGGAGGGGCCCGGCACCAAGTTCCAGGTCTGGCCGATCGTGCGGTTCCACAACGGCGCCACGCGCGCCATCTACGCTGACTGCTCCATTTCGGAGCTGGGGGACGAGGGGCCGTACAGCTTGCTCTGTCGGACGCAGATCCCGCTGGCGCCCGCTTGGGCCATGACGATACACAAGAGCCAGAGTCTGACGCTGGACCGCATCATCGTGAACCTCTCGCGGGCGTTTGAGGAGGGCCAGGTGTACGTGGCGTTGTCTCGGGCGACTGGGCTTCAGGGGCTCAAGATTGAGGGCACGATTTCTGGCTTGCAGACGGGGCTGGGGTGTAACCCAGAAGTCCAGAAATTCTTGAGGGAGAAGTTTGGCTACTGAGAGGGCTTTTCCGTAAGGCGTTGTTGGCATATCGTCTTTGCATAATTGTATTTCTATAGGATATAGAAGCAGCACAGGTGTTGGTAGGCGCAGGTAAAGGTCATTGGGGGCAACCCCTTTTTCGTGTCTCAGGGCAATGAAATCTTGTTGCTGAACGTGCTTTTAAGGGTTCACAGATGCTTGTTCCATTCCGTCAACCGCCTTTTGAGTTCTGGATACTGCACTGTGACGATATGAAAACAATATGATCACCTTCAGTGAGGTGATTGTATTGCAGTTTCAATCCTGAGATTGGATATGACAAGAATCTGAGTCTTGAGTCATTTCATCCGGCTTGGTACATGATTTCTTCAACATGGGGGAAGTGTGAGGAAGAGCCGATCTTTTTCCTGGCAACGCTTTTGCACCAAAGTGCTAGCGTTGCTTCTTTCTCTTCTAAGAGCCGCTCATGAGGAGTATTTTGATCGTTGAATAGCCGAGAGTGAAAAGAGAGGGATTAGATACTTATGACGGGTTTTAAATGTGTTCAATTCTAATTCTGGATGGGCGTTTCCCGGTACAGTAGACTAAGCGGACCATAATACCCCCAACAGGGGCTCAGACACCTTCTCTCTATGTCCGCGAATTGGTTTGAGCCAGTGGCCCTGTTCAGGATCTTGATGAACGAACTCGGTTTTTAATCTTTATGGGAGGATATACTTCTGGAACTCTAAGAGCCCGGTCAGATTGGCTACACAACCGGGTCCGTTGTCAACGTGATGAAGAGCCGAGCTTCGG
The DNA here is from genome assembly GCA_022578815.1 of Xylariaceae sp. FL0016. Lineage (NCBI taxonomy): Eukaryota > Fungi > Ascomycota > Sordariomycetes > Xylariales > Xylariaceae > Xylariaceae sp. FL0016. The sequence continues at coordinate 450,805 of MU388745.1, forward strand.
GTGCTTACATGCAAGGGAGAAACACAAACGAGGTGATGACCCAGAGAGCAATCAACCCCTCACCAGTACGATTCGGCACGCGATTCTGTGCTTTGAGAGCGTGAGTGGTTCTTGGGTTGTGGTTGCGCAGCCAAGATTCGGACCATTCGACTTCGCTGGCACGTAACACCTGGGTGGCATCTGAGGTCATGGCAACTCCAAAGGCATGTTGTTGTGCGACTTGATACCTGCGTGCTCAACGTTGGACTTTGAGGTCAAACATGGCCATAAGAGAGGTTACGTATTATGAACAATTGTAAGGTTTTCTTCCCCGGAACCATCGCAGGGTCTGTTGCTCACTGATCGATCCGCATCCCATAATTTCCTACAACCTGTCGAGTCGAAGTTGATCATTGTTCAAAGTCATCCTACGCCATATTCTCACAGCGGAAGATGTTCTGCCATATCGTTCCCTTTTTCGCCATAATCGCAACAGCCATGGCGGTATTCACGTAAACCATGACTCTTTCCAGATCCAATTGCTGATCACGGCTATAGACTTCGATGCCAGCCACGGCCGAGGTCCAAGACATACTCAAGGCGTATGTGCACGAAGAGCATAAGCTCGAGGTACCCGGAAGTGCACCCAAACTCCATAAGGTCAGTCCAGCTCATATCCTTTCACATCCTCGCTCCTTCCATCATCGTCACCGCAGATAGACAGGCATCTTACATGTTCGCGAACCCGCGCAGCGCAACTACAACATCATGTGCGGCGCCCCGCCCTACTACCCCAGCTCGAGCATGTGGTGCGCTGACTACAACTACCCGCTGGAGATGTTGCTCGCGGTCGACGACCTGTACTTCAACGCGAGCGCGGGGCCCGCGGCCTGCCAGAGCGTGTCCTGTGACCGGGACTCGGGCGCCGCGGTGTATTTCTGCAACGACAACCCGCACCCCATCAGCGTGCTGTTCTCGACCATGGGGGAGGCGGCCACGGCCACGATCCGTAAGTGCTACGTTGAGGTGCAGCAGGGTGACTTCGTCAACCGGGGGCAGGCGTTCAGTCCGGACAACTGGAATGTGTTTCTGGGGCAGATTGATCCTTGTACTATGGGACAGAAGAAGATCGATTGAGTTATTGGTTGAAACACGGAGGGCTCTGGGGTATATCCCTCTATCGGAATTGTCGGCTTCGAGTACGAAATCATTGAAGACAAGTGTTGGTGGTAGGCACGGAATCCGTGTATCGACTCAAGATCGTTTGGATTCGCATGAACAACCATACGATCTTCCGTCTGGTATAGCACCAAGTGCTCGAGAATGCAGATTAGGAAATTGGGCATGTTATCATCAATTATCATGTACTTATCAGCTTGGGGACCACATCCGGCCGCAGCGCATACATCTGTACAGGAAAAAGGCGCTGGGGTAGATGGGCAGGGAGAGCCTTTTGCATTTCCCTTCTTACGATGCGCAAACCAGCCTGATCAAAGAGTTGTCTATACTTCGAGTCCTCTCTGGAGACTCGTTAGCCAACACTAGATGGATGCAAGGATGATCTCATCAGACTCACCGAGTTACGCTGCTGTCGGTGGCATCAAAGTGATCTGCGCCGCTGGTGCTCATGTTCTCTTTTACGATAATGAGTGCCTGCTCATTGCTCAGCACGGCTTTGCATTGCTCCAGATATTTGATCAGCTGTGCATCTGTCAGATGCCCGAGGCACCATTGCGTCCAGATCAGGTCGTATCGAGTCCCTTCGGCAGCCTTCCATCCCTCCAAGCCGACATTGAAGATAGATCTTATTCCATCCTTGCCCTGCAGATGGAATGTGAATTTGGCGATAGGCTCAATGATATCCACACTTTCCCCCACGCCCAGGAGCAGTCCTTCCGTAACTCTACCGACCCTGCCGTACGTGACGGTCAGCACTGATGGATGCGATTGGATTCTTCTTACACAGACCCTGCGCCACCTTCGAGAATGTTTGATACTTTGCGACGCCCGTTTTTGGCTCCAATGCCCAGTTTGGCCAGGAAACTTCGGGATCCCTGCAGGTCGACTCTGGAGACTTGGGAGAATCCACTGACAGTGGTTACTCCTCCCAGCATGCCATCTACATCTGCATTCGCGTCTTGCCAATATGTGAGTGCCGTTCGCTGGTCTATCTTGGAATCCACACTCTCTCCATGGCGATGATCCGTGGCGGGGCTTTCTTCGGCCATAGGTAGTTAGGACCACAAATGCGGTGCTGGAACGACTGGTTGTAGGGTAGGTACCTAGGCAAACTCGGATATGAACCTTTCACATCCGAAGACGAAGACACAAGCTGTGTATTCGAGGTAGTTACTCGCAGCGTTTCCGGTGGAACGAGTAAGTCTAAGCAGTGAGGTCGGATTCCTCTCATGGCCAAGTCCAAATTGTTCCTGCGGTGCCTGTGCTGTGATTTGCCCTCTCTTGCAGCTGCAATGAACGACCAACTACTGTACCAGCTGGAGGATGGCTGATAGCCGGGAGACCTTGCAGCTGAACGCTAGCCAGCGGGCTGGGGGTGCTCAAACGCTGGACCTTGGTTGGTGCAACCCCTAAAGGTTCTTCAATTCGCCGTTCCTACAGCGTCTCGCGAGTGGAGCACAGTCCTCGAGGCATTCCCGGACATGAGCCGAACTGACTTCTTGCATTGTTGGCTGCTTGTCATTACAAGAACATCTCTTCACGAAATACCGGAGATGAGAATTTCTTCTGGAAAGAAAACAAACTCTCTTCTGCTTCCAATGGCAGGCATGTTCAATCATTCCGATAGCGGATGCAACGTCGCCTTCGCGCCGATGGGTGGCTATACCATCAGATCCGTGCTTCAGGACTCAGACAGTGCTGGCCCGTTCATTGTAGCAAGGCGGCGATGGCCTCACGTCCACGGAAATGGCCAACGTCAACTCTCCACCTATGTACACCTCCTTCTCATCGGCCACGCCTCTCCCTCGTGACCAGAGTGTATGCTAGATCTCTCGCAGAGCTGAGAACCATGTTTTCACTGCAGACAGAAACCTGTGCTTGGATACCAACCCCTTGAACTAGAAGCCAGCCTCGGACCAACCAACTGAAGCTGGTTCCAACATGGCGGTCGAATATGATGGGCCGATATCGGTTACGCTCGTCATTCCGCATGCTGAGCTTCGACATCGCGAAAACCAAGCCCTCGCGATCCTATCACCACATCTATGACCATGCCTATACAAGAGGGCCAACCGAGCTGTGAAGCACAGTATCAAATCACAACAGGCCTATGCTCTGTTGCGACTATGTCAAGTCGAAGACAAAGTTTTTGTGAGAGTTCAGGGAGCAAAATGATATAGAAGTAGAGCAAAAGTATATGATGAGAGTGGGATTCGAACCCACGCGGATTGCTCCACCAGGAAGTAGGTGTTAAGGTGACCTTAACCTGACGCCATAACCAACTCGGCCATCTCACCATCCACCGATCAACAACAACATGTTCTGATTGGTTGATTGAGATTCGTGATATTCTACAATATGAACCACTCAATGTGCGGAGATGTCAACGATGCGTATGTGGGTCTAGGGTTACGCTTGTGGGTTACCAGCGGGGAATGCGAAGGGGCATTCGAACGTCAACTAGATAGGAGATCATATCAGTCACGTATTTCCTAGATGGTTGAGAAGCTCGCAAATTTCATCTCGAGATCTCATTTGAACAGCGTCGCCTTTTCACCTCCAGAAGATGATCTGAGGCTTCGTGGTGGACGAATGGAAGCAACATTGAGGCAAGCCACAGCGAGTTGGCTTGACAGTCACAAGTGGACAGCTTTTCCGAATCTTTAGTAATCTTGGATTAATCTTTGACTATAGAAAGGGGCCCTTTATTTAACGAATGACTGTAAATGAGAAAACCGCACCCCGACGTAATTCCAAAGAAATAGTTAGCACCTCGCCCAGCATCGAAGGAAGGCGAACGAACAACGAAGTCTTTTTTCCCCTTTCCTTTGTTTCTTTTTTTCTTTTCAAAGAGTCTAATACTTCAAAGTTTGATTAAAACGACGCGAAGCTGTGTGGAAGTCCGGAAAAGTTGGGATTGAAGGATAGTAAATCGTAAACCGATTGGGAGGGCCTGACAAATTCGATGCTGACATGAGGCCAAGTGCTTACTCGTCACAACCATCGAACTAACCCAATGTCAGTCATACTCAGATCATAACGAATCATCCAGGGGTTTGTGTCCGTTACACTTCGAGCGCTCTTACCTTAATGCTTCCCTCCGTGTTGAACTTCGTGTCCCAATGATCACTCCACGCAACCTTCCAAACTACGCCGCTCCGCAGGTATTCTTTCCTGGAACTCGAATGGTATTTATATATAGCGTGTCCGAGGTAGGCATCGATATATCTGACAGCGAACTTCATCTGATGGTTGTTTGCGTTGGTGATGAACAGCCTCAGGTTGCCATACCTCAGTTGGTAATGTCCCAACTCAGGTAATATGATATATGTCTGGTTCAGGTGGGAGTCCGATTGAGTATTGGCATATTGCAAGAAAGCCCAATTGAAGTCGTCTTTCGTGGTGTCCTGCAACTTAGCCTTCGAGCTTTTGGCGTTGTCCAGAGCGTTCGAGCCTTGCGCTTTGGCTTTCTCTTTACCTTTGCCCATGTTGACGTGAAGGCGGGTACGGAAGAATGATGGACTGATATATGATAAATGCTGGGGAGCTTTGTTTTGGTTTTCACTCGACTGGGCTCGTATGGATGCACCCTGCCATGCTATCGAGTCTAAGGACGATAGGCGCGATCTAAATGCTGTCCATGAGGCGTGTGCGTCAGGTTTTGATGGTTACAATCAACACTGGCGAATGCATTCGTGATCAGATGTCGTGCTGATGGTGTCTTGGGTCGCTTCTCCCGCCCAACATGAGCTTGTCCAGCTGAAGAACCGTGTCACCCGGGAAAACATCCTCGTACATATCGGGGCAAGCTCGTGTGAGAGGATGGAGGTGGCCAGTTGTGAATGTTGCAAAGTACATGTTGGTATCCAACTCAACAAGACCGGTATGCGTCAGTAGGAAGCTCGAGACATCGCTTTGGTTCCAAGCTCAACATCAACCAACATGAGGAGGAGGAGCCATGAGGAAGAGCTTTGATATTGAAGAGGACTGCAGATTTGACTAGCGACGGAAAATTGAACGTGTAAGCATCGTTCATATAGGATAGACAGACGGATGATTCGGCTGTCCCGTTCATGTTTGGCTCGCGAGCATCCTGAGGTGAGGCAGTTACGTGTTTGAAATCCGCCAAGCTTCCCGACGGAGGTTGAAATGACCAGGGCGATTCAAGCTGTTGGTAAAGTCATTTGGACCCTTTTTGGGTTACACCGTCGCTTCGGAACCGATCATGTTGTTTCCAACGCCAAGCAGGATTGAGATTGCGTTGATCACATGCCCACTGAGGGTAACCCAGTCGGCAACATGCCAGATTCTGCTCAAAGAAACCGTTACAAGAGGTTCCCACTGGTCTCCACCATACGGGTCAAGCAAGGCAACTCGAGTTGCACACAAGCTCATGTTGGTGTCAAAATGGCAAAGAAGTGATAATTCGGTCGTGTTGGCTGAAGCAAGCATTTCGCGGGGCACAGCGCTGGACCCCAGTATCTACAAGTCAGATTACTCTTTGTACCCACCTGAATTACAGTCCGCGCGTAGGGACCGCTCTTTCGAGTGATCCTCTAGAGATATGGGTGCGGGTGAGACCGTGCAACCCAGCCTAGCTTGGAGGGAGATTCCTGATGCGTGTGGAATGGGAAGGCAAGCATCTCCGAGCCACCCTCAGTGCCGGTACGTGCCTACTAGTGGACTCCAGGTATAAGCAAAGCCACCCGACTCCCCTAGCCCAGTATACTTACTAACCAAGGCTGGTAAAACGGCTGTGGATGCCCCATTTCGCAGACTTCTGACAATGGCAAACGCCAGCCCTGGCCAGCCTATGTACCTGTACCGGTACCTCATCGCTCCTGATTGAGCAAAAAACGTTACTGGATTGATGCTACCAAGTTTGAGAATACTGCCGCGCTCGCATCTCACCCAACATCTATGAAAACGTTGGCATCGAAGACGAGGGTACGTGGAGTGATTCCAAGATGAACTGGTTCAGCTGCTGGTACCTAGGGTCCGACCAGCTGGGCTTGCGAGGTAGTAGCTACAGCTCCCAGAATCAATTCCAACCCCAAGAGACTTCTCGACGCGCAAACCTGTGTCTACGATGAATCGAAAAAGGCCTCTGTCTCACAGGCTAGCACACAACGATTGACCTGAGGGAACCCATCCAGCATGATGCTTTGGATCAAGGTGGCTCGCGATGGCTTGACAGCCAGAAAATGGTGCCCGTAAGACTGGCGTGACGGGACAGCAACGCCACAATGTCAACGGCGTGACTCACTTGATCGTTGCTCATCGTGTGCTGCGTATCCCAAGAGCGATGAAAGCAAGTGTATCAGCAACATCTTGTGCATGATCATGACAATGCCCTTCAGATTCCTTTATACTATTTCAAGCGACATCTTTGCGAGCTCTGATTGAACAGCATTCACTTAGCATCGCGCAAGCTGGCCATTGTTTCCCCGGAAAGAAAGCATTATTTCAAATATATACAGGGCAAACATACGTAGTCACCTACTTGACTCACGCGCCTTACTCATCAACTATCAATCTTGATGGACACGTTGGAGTATTTTCCTCATAAACGACACTATCTTGGTCCGTTCGGGATGGAGGATCATTTTCAGCTCAGCGAAGACGACCTGGTTGAGTTGTCTCTGTTCCGCGATTTTGAGACTGACGCTCTTATCGAAGCTGGCCTACTAAGCAAAGACGAACAACAATCACGTCCACTAGACGAAGTATACACCTTCAAGTACCATGAGCTAGATCTCAACATTACCGCTGGCCCAAGATATCCGGCTGATTCCGTGATCTGGACCGTGGACAATCATATATTATCAAGAAAAGCCATCATCGAGCTTCGCACTCGACTACGCCACATTGCAGAGTCGGCCGACGAAACCAATAACGTCTCTAAATGGACTGAACGGGAGACTCTTTACGACCTGGGCGTTTTCGAGCCCGTGATGGCAGTTTTGGAGATCGCGAAGGAAACAACGAAGCACATCCGGATATGGAGAGAGAAACACGAGGCGAGCACAGTCCCACAACTGGACCCAAACGGCGGGCTTCCCTTTGAAGTCAAAGAAGCCAGTTCCACAATGACGACTAGCGATCTCGCGCTGAAGTACCTTCGCAGGACGCCCGAGGAGATCTGTGTAAACATTCCTCCCTCCTACCGTGTTCTCCACGTCGAAGAGGTGCTCCGTTCGGACCTTGCGCGAGCGTTCGAGGCCAAGCAAGATGAATTGCGCGAATTTTTCTCACGGATGTCCTACAGCAATCTCGCCGGCCATGTTCCGCCACAGTACCGTAGCTCTCGCAAAGAAGACTTGATCGAGTACCTGGTTCGACCTCATCTCACGTTTCACGGCACACAACGCCAGTTCGTTCCCAGCATCGTGAGATACGGCTTTCTTAAGCCCGGGACCATAAACCCAGGCTTGAGCTCTGCGCACCAGGTTCGCTGCGGCTCGACCTACGGGCGCGGCATTTACAGCTCGCCTCTCGCGGATTTCGCCCTGTGTTACGTAGACCCATCTTGCCATCGCACCTCCCCGAGCGAGTACTTCGGAATCAAACTGATTGTATGCGCGACACTGATGGGCCGCGCGGCGGCGTTGTTCCGCGATGATAATTGGCGGTTGCAGACGGAATGCTACGAGAACGCAGATTCACACGTCGCGAACAACCAACGGGAGTACATTGTTTTTGATAAAGCACAAATCATCCCGGTCTATGTAATTCACATAGACTGGGGCGCCGATAATGCCAGCCGCTTCGCGGACCTGCCGTCAAATCCTACTTCGTATGTATCGAACAGGAAGAAGACGCACCCAAAACTGTTGAAGGACGTCAAGTGGCCCTTGGACATCCAGAGGGAGAGGCTTGCCATCAAAGCTCGGGCTTCAAAATGGTTTCCCTGCGGCTATGGGCCAGCGACCGGCGGTCGGTTTGTCGTGGAGGAGGTGGGCGAGATAGATGACGATGAAGAGACATACGGTGATTATCAAGCCTTCCGAATGGATGAGACGGCAGAGGCCTCGAATTTGGACTATTGGAGCTGGGTCAAGGCTGGAGAGGCGGAGGACGCTGCGGGCCAAGCGGTGGTCTTGGACGAATATTCGACTGAGAAGAGGTCACACAAGAATCCCAATCACAAGCGTCACCCTGAAGATTGGGATGCCATTCCGCTTGCAAAATGGAGCGATGGCGAGGATGAGGACGAGACCGAGGAAAGGGATACTGATGACGGTTTGGGCTTGAGCCGTTTGTTATCAATTACACCCTTGAATCCAGACGAATAGCAATAGCTAGACATCGAGGGCGCATGGACGCTTTGCTAGGTGGCTTGGGCATGGTGAGCCTTAGCTGTAGTGGTATAACGCAGTCGTATAATATTGATTTTGATGATATGGCAAGAGTCACACCCTTGGCGCAATCACCTATCACGCTGTATTCCATATGTCAAGCGGATGCTGTATATTTGTGTACGACTTCCTGGTGCGATAACACAGCGAAGCACCCGGATGCCAATTGTATCCGTGAGTGCCAGCCCTACCATAGGCCATTGCCTCTGGCGAATGCAGCCAAAGACAGCGGCCACACAGTGAGGTATACACATTCCTCGTTGCTATGATCGTGAATTCGGCACAGTTCATGTCTGTTGTACTACAATCTCACAGCGATCACAGGCAATATGTACGGCGCAAGTGGATTGATACCAACCTAGTCAGAGCACGCCGTTGCTGCATTTAGTATGTCTTTTGTGAGAATACTGCGAAGACGTAACCCTATTAGTGACGTGATGAGATATATGCAATTTCATGAGCAGTAACATGATTGATATCAGTGTCAGCCTAGGCAGCCCCGAGTCCCCGAAAGGAGTATAAGGCACCTTGCGTATGCATACTTAAGCATAAGTTTATTGATTCTTGGTAAGCGTCCTGGCCGGGGATAGGTGACACATGTTCGGGAGGTTCGGGACTACCTAGTAGGTACTATGTATCTCGTGGTCGGATATACCTAATGCCCACCTATCACATCCTAGGCATCGTCGACATTCAGACACGAAAGGTTCGAGGCTGCCGCATTCGCGCCAATTTCCAGCTTCCAGCTGAGGTTCCTGGATCAGATGACCTAGCGACCCGTATCCGTACCTTACGTATCGTGTCTTACGAGTGAAGACCATAGTATATACCTCACTGTCCGTTTCCAATCATCGTGAAAATCATTGTTTCGAAAGAGCAAGATGAGGGTTTTTTCTGTGGTCTTAAGCTTCGCAGCTGGGATAGTGGCAGCTCGAAGCACACACCCCATCGCCGAACTAGCAGCGCGCGGGGTCCGATCAGCAGCTCTGGATACACTGTATCTGAAGTCAGGCCTTGATGAAGCCTGCTATTGCTCTCTCGCTGTAAGAACCTTTGCCCATTTCCCCAGATTTCTTGTGGGGCAGTAAGGTCTGACCAAATCCCAGTGCAACACTCTGGCCGAGACATTCGGACCCGACCAAGTGAGCGGAGCCAACGACGAAGCCTACGATGCGGCGCTGGCACGCTTCTGGTCATTGCAGCAGTCGGCCGATACCAAGCCTCGATGCTTCTTTCACCCAGATAATGCCAAGGAGGTTGCGGTCGCGGTCTTGCTGTCCCGCGCGACACAGTGTCCGTTCGCGGTGAAGGGCGCGGGCCACGCGGCCTTCAAGGGGGCCTCGAACAGTGATGGTGGGATCACCATCGACTTCATCCACATGACGCACGTGATCCCAAGTTCTGATCGGAAAAGTGTCGCTTTTGGTCCTGGGAACAATTGGCATCATGTGTATGCTACGCTGGAAAAGGAGAATCTGACAATGGTTGGAGGAAGGGTGGCATCTGTTGGCGTTGGTGGCTTACTCTTAGGAGGTATATTTCCCAAGCTTCTCTATCGACTTGCCAATTCGACTTAATCAACTTCTCGGCAGGTGGCATCTCTTTCTTCAGCGGGCAGTACGGGTGGGCATGTGACAACATTATTGACTACGAGGTTGTCCTCGCTTCCGGCGAGATCGTCAACGTCAACGCAGTCACAAATCCGGACCTCTTCTGGGCGTTGCGCGGCGGAGGCGGAAATTTTGGCATCGTCACCCAGTTCATCGCCAACACTTTTGAGCAAGGCCAGATGTGGGGCGGAGATATGGGATGGGAGCTACAGAGCTCCAAAGACGCGGCCATCGATGCTCTGGTCGAGTTCGCGGAGACAGGCGCGCTGAGGGACCCCAAGGCGGCGCTAATCCTCTCGTTCGCGTACGCGCAGGTCTACAATATGTGGGTAGCAGTGGCCATGATGGAACATTCCGAGCCGCACGACGTCGGGAAGCATCCAGAAACTTTCGACAAGTTCGTCAACATCGAGAACCATTTCCAGAATACGCTCCGCACGAGTTCGCAATCGGACCTGACGGCCCAGATTGACAAGTTGAGCCCTTTCGGCATGCGGAACAGCTACTGGGCGATGACAACATTCATAGACAGGCAACTGCTGTCCGACATGCTCGACATCTATCAGGAAGAAACGAAGAAGGTGTCAAACCTCACGGGTATTGTCCCGAGTCTAGTCTACCAGGTCGTTAGTGTCTCGACTTTGAAAGGCATGCTAAGAAACGGTGGCAACGCGCTCGGTATTGGTGGCGGCGACAGACCCCTCCTGATCATCAACATTGCCGTGACATGGGCACTCGAGTCTGAAGATGAGGCTATCTTGGCAGCAATACACAGGATGCTCACTCGAATGAAGAGCTTGGCTCAGCAGCGTAATCTGTATCACCCATTCCTCTACATGAACTACGCTAGCGCTTGGCAGGATCCGGTAGCGGGTTACGGCTCAGAAAATAAGGCGAGGTTGCTCGAAATTTCCAAGAAATATGACCCTGAATGGATATCCCAGAAGCTGCACCCTGGATATTTCAAGCTGAATGGCGCGCCACTCGAGTGGGAGAGATGATGGTATATATCAACGCTAAGGCACTTTGTGTAGTGACCACTGCATTGTGGTCGAGGACCTCTATGCGTCACAATGAGAGTGAGAAATATAGCACACATTAGATTTCAGCTTCATGATCGAGAAACCTTCGTCTTTGGTTCCAAAATCTCAAGGCTCTTCGCCCTGCTTATCAAGCCCAACCAAGTTCATCTAATTCACAGAGAGTAGTCCCTATTATAGTGACTGACGATTAAGTGGTGACCTTGACAACCGCCATACCATGTTCACCCAGACTGAAACTAACACTGGTCCCTGAACCCGAATCACCGGTGTAGCACTCAGTCCAACTGAAAGTCCCGTCACCAAGCCCTGGGACGTCGGCGAAGTTCACTGAGAGGGTCTCCGCGCCCGAGGTTGCCACGAGGCCTATGACAACACCGTCGCTGAGCGCTCCGGCCCAGTAGGGGTACAACTCGCCATCGACGGGAGCGTCGGCGCCTGAAGGTTGGAACGTGGTTGCAGCCTCGCCAAGGGAGTCCTGGTTGATGGAGATGACACACTAAATACCAGGTGAGCAATAGCAAACAAACATACGCCAAATGACATGAAAGTCCATGACACCTACCTGGTTCTTGACGATATCCAAGGACTCAGTGGAGATCGTGGTGAGATCAGTCCCCAGGATGATGGGGGACTTAGCAATAGCCCACAGGCCCATGTGCGCTCGCTCTTCGTCTTCGGTCAAGACACCATTGCCGATTTCCTATTGCAATTTTGTCAGTGAATGACGTTGGCTCGTTTCGAAACAAGATTGCATACCATCATATCCAGATCGTTGAAGCCGCTAGGCGCCGAATACTCCGAGATAGTGGCTGCCGTTGCTGCGATGCTGGCCACCGAGTCCCAAGTATTTTGAATGTCACCGGACATCCGCCATGAATTGCCATAGTCAGCACCCCAGGTCCACACACTATCCCGTCCCCATTGGCACATAGAGAACAGAATGGTCTTTACATCTGAGACGCTCAGCAATGCATCTCGCATAGTACCGTACCAGTCCTGCGTGCTGTAAGCACTATCCCAGCATGTCTGTGGGTAGGTGTCGCTGCCACACGGCGTATAACAGGCGTCGTGTTTCCAGTAGTCGACGTCCCAGCTTGCCAAGGTCTGCGCATCCTTAACCTCATTTCCCCAGGAGCCAGGATAGCCAGCACATGTCAAGGTTCCAGCGCAGCCATATAGGCCGAACTTGAGACCAAGGTCATGAATCTGGTCAGCCAGGGCTTTCATGCCATCGGGGAACTTGTCCGGGTCCGGAACTAAGTAGCCGGATGAGTTGCGTTCATCCGTGGACCAGCAGTCGTCGATATTGACATATGTATATCCGACGTCCTTCAGTCCGAGAGAGATGAAGGCGTTTGCTGTTTCGAGGGCTGTGGAGGCAGAGGCTGCATCACATTGACCGGCATTCTAATCAACAATCGTCAACAAGAACCCCAAACTTGGAATACCGGTTTGAATAAGCACTTTTGTGATGAATATCCACATACCCAGCTGTTCCACCCTAGTGCAGGTGTCAGACCGACGCCATTGTCCAATCGTTTAATCACCGCTGGGCTGGCGAGAGCAAGCTGGCCAACGGCGACTCCAAAGCTGATGAGACGATGCATGGCAATGTTGAAGATGTTTGTCGCGTGAGAACTCTTGTCGAACAGGTTAAAAGCCCAGTCCCCTAGACTTCGCGGATACTGTATCTTCTTATAATTGGCATCAATACTGAGATCTGCCTCCCGAGAGGTGCGCTTAAAGGCGTCGATCCTCAAGCCGGCTGCCTGAGAGGGGCGCTTCAAAGTGCGCTGAAAGGTATGCCAGTCTCCGCATTGTAGCCATGGTTTACGTTCTTGGGGTCCCTGACACGAGGAGAATGATCAAGATCACGATGGTGCCTGAAGCTCGGACATGGTTCCTCTTCGGCTTTGGTTTCTCTAGACTCCAATTGCAATGTCACCCCCCGCATTGCATAAGCCCACTGTCCCACCGGAACAATTCTACAGAACCAAGAAAGACGAGCGGGAATGCGGCCTGTCAAATACCACCACTGCCATGACATGGATTTTCGTATCCAGAGGCCAGGTGAAGCCTCGTGGATCAATTTACATGGAACAAGCACGGCCCTGTGTGCAATGTGCCCCTTTACCAGTGTCGTCTTAGCCTTCACTTGCGAGTGAGTTCATTCAAACTATGCATTACAAGACTACCAATTCCAAGTAGTCTAGATTGAGAGTTGACCTCCTGAATGTATCTATAACCAGTGGCTACTATATTACTCATTACAACCTGCTACAACTAGAGAAGAGGTCCGTAGGCATCATATGGGTAAGTCGCGATGATGGATTCGGTGTTTACCCTTCTTAAACAGGAAGCAATGTCTCGGAGATATCGGCCCTTACGTTAGCATAACTGCCCGATGGCGTTGCCCCTCCATGTATGACGTTGTTACTTCGTTTGCCAATGCAGCAAAGGGCAGGTGCAGATTGGAATGAAGAAAACGTGACTTGAGGAAGCCTAGCATTCTGGCACCTCTTGCTTGACCTCCATCATCATCATCAGTGCTCTCCGCTCAACTCAGGCCATACAAGCTCAATCACCCGCACTCCAAGCAAATCAATCGCTACGAGCACCCGCGACAACATAGCAAAGATGTCAATTCCTACTTCCACCTCCGTTGTCGAGTCTGCCGTCATTAAGGCCCCTCTCAGCCATGTCTGGCACCATATCAAGCGTAAGTGGAATGTTAACCATATAATGTCCTGGTCAATTCTGACTTGCCGTCACCGCAGTCCAGAACTTCAGCGACTTCTGGTCCGCTTTGAAGGCGAGCCAGTACGTCAAGGGCGCCAGTGACGAGACCGACATTGTCAAATGGTCTTTCAATGACGGCACCGAGCTAGAGGTCAAGCAAGAGGAGCACAGCGTAAGCCGACCCCTGCCTTCCCATGATACTACCTCGCGAGGTCAAGACTAATCTCAGGCCAGACCATCAATCACTACATCACCTACAGTGTCATCACCGCTAAGCCTGAGCTGACCTACACCTCCGTACTTTCGACCATCCGATGCTACGCCATCACCTCGGGCGAGCTCTCGGGAAGCACCTTCGTGGAATGGTCTGGTAACTTCTCAAGTGATGCCGATGCTGGTATGAAGCATACCCAATCATCTTATCTCGATATACTGACATTCCTTAAGGTGTAATTCAGGATGCCAAGTTCAAGCGCCGTGATGCTCTTGCCGACCTGGCCAAGGTTGCCATGAAGAAGTAGTGGGTATTTGGATCTTATCAGTGTCAAGGGGCATCCAAAGGGTAGATGGACACGTAAATTGACATACTGAGAAGTTGGCGCTCTCGGATTTGTATCATTACGTGAATATGAGGCTGGTAGCACAATGAGGTTTTGACTGATCATGATGTATCTAAGCCCCCGGAATCCAAGACAATTAAGACAGGTATGAGCCCTGCGAGTGAACACTTACACCCAAAAGACGAACAGGCATACTTGGATCTGCAAGGATTCACGCGGTTTATCTGATGCTGCGTCAAAACGCTGCCAATTATTCAAACAGGATGACCCAAGTGTACTTTGCCGTATAGGTCTCCAAAATCATTTGCATGTTCGAGGGTCTTACGCCTGGATCGCCGTTTGTCTTCATGCTATGACTGATTTCACACGTCCCCGCAGACTCGAAGACGATAAAAGTAAGTACAATTTTGATGCTTATATATCATGAATCGACGGAACAGATAGTTAGATCCCGTCCATAGTGACTATCCGCCTACCGAACCCGATTTGACCGCAGATGACTGCAGGCCAGCATCGACAGACGTGCAGATTGCTGTCCATGGCCTTCGAGACTGCACCTCGAGCCCAGTCGCTAAGAATTACGACTTATAGGTTGAGATGCGAGAAGGGATAGACCCTGATCGTCCTTTTCTGTCTCGACAATGTGGTCATAATAGCCTGCTGAGTCTGATTGTGGTTTTGATTGATAGTCGCTCACGCTATCGTATATCGGTATACCGAGTGGTATATGTAGAGGATCGCCTCCTCGGTCTCAAGGGAGTGGTCGACCCAGAATGGAATATTCGCACAGGTTCTTAGCGGGACGACAGTATCGAAGCCCTTGCCTGGACAGGCGCTCTGATGACAGCTGCGGTCTGATGCTGTAACATAGATGAAGCCGGTATCACGCAAGAGACATGGCGATTCTCTACTCAATTACCTGCTGCTTAGATATTCTGGCTACCCCTGAACATTACCAGATAGCCAAGGCCCTACCCAGATCAGACATCAAAATACACATGAGGACAGCGCCTTGATTGGAAACGAGCGAGGCTATTCACCTTGAATGGGGCTAATACTTAGAGGCTTTTAAGAGGATGCCTTAAGCCGGCCGGTCGTATATCGACCAGTATTAATAAATATCCGATCGCAGTAATTGGGAAGGACATTCTGTCAGCTTGGAGTATGGTTAGATGTTGGACACGTCCACTTAGGCACGATGTCTGTACGGGATAGTCGAAACGACGGTCTTCACACATGACGCGCCAGGGTAGCGCTGGGGCTTTCTAATCATACGACAACGATAAATAAAAGCTTCGAAACTGACTCGCCGGCATGATTCCACCAGGGGCAGAGCAGTCAAACTGCAGACGTCAGGACCGTCAGAGGGAGTCTGTAGGTGGAGGCGACACGTCCTATTGGTGGTCTACTACGACGTGCCTTGCGAACACAGACGGACTGCATTATCCCTTACATGGATCTTGACTGACGCCCAAGATCCATCTGCAAGGCCGATATTTTCCACTTACCTACACGTCGAGGGAAAGAAACAACAAGTGTCTGACGATGGCGTTGTGATACCTCGCCATCGCCAACCCCGCAAAGAGGATGCACAACAACTTCAGAGTCGACGGTCTGTCAGCCTGCAGCGGGCAGCACCATCATGAACCTCGGCAGCATTTCGTCTCCGGGCAGATACTGTCGCCGTGAAGCTATGCCCAAGGTCGGGCTGGCTGACTGGCCACTTAGGAGGCGACAATCGGCTGACTTGGGCAATACGCAATTTTGCCCCATTATACACCGCCGAAGGATCGCGCGCATGTTCCCCAGAGCGGCACTGGTGCGACGCACTGATCCGGATCCCGGCAGGTGAATTGGAGCTGGGGGAGGCAATGCCATCGTCGGCTTTTTGGAAGTGTAATTAATCTAGAAGAAAGATGCCGGTGGAGGCTTTCGCAGGCTGGTGCAAGAAGCGCAGACGCTGGGCATGGATTTGTTGAGATACGGCTTCGCCGCAGCCTGCCTACCTTAAGTAGGTATGTAGCCGGCTGTCTGCACGCGATGCCGGCGGCGCAAGCAACTCTGCGCCAATGGCTGAGCTGGATGCATGCGTTGCGTGATGGAAGCGAATGCACTTGAGTATGCGTGTGATCAGGCAGCCTTGTTGGGCTTTCTGGTGAAGGGCGGTGGTGCGTTTGCGGCCATGGCGTCGGATATCCTAGGTGAGTACTATGTTAGGCTTTGACGCAGGCCGACTCAATTCTGGACTGGACAGTCAGTACTGACAGACATCAAAACTAATCATTCGACCTCATATGCGCAACCTTGCCACTGGTTCCATTCGATTGGTATTCAGGCAAGCCGCAGGAATCCCCATCGCTCTATTTACCTAGACAGTCGATACTGACTGAAAACGACGGTCGGCTTCCAGGACATGGACGACCTTGAATATGCACTGATGCGCCGACGATGGAGTCGGACAGCTGAAGGGCTCCGCCCCATGTAAGACGAAACCCTGGCCTTGACCTTGGTTGATCTTGGGTTTTTTCCCTCTGGTCATGCAAGGCCTCATAATTTAGAATTCCAAAGCAGCCGGAAACCTTCAATGAACGCCATGTGAGGCAAGGATCATCCGCTCTTGAAAAGACAGCGCTCCCGACAAAAACATTCATCTAGATCGACGAAGCATCGCATAACACGCCATAAGTGGCCGTCGTAACATGAGTCTCTAACCGTCGGTAGTCGCTTCTAGCTTGTGGCTGTGTTCATCCAAAATCCACCGAATTTGAAAGGCATAATATTCAGACATCGAAAGATGAGATTATATCCTAAAGGGGACGAACCCGATCAGTCATCGGTGGAAATCGGTCTTCGTCAACCGCTATCAGTGAGAAACCTTTTGAAGGTGTCATCCCACAAAGCCAGACTGCCCAATGAGAGATCACACATCAAGTAGGCGCCGTCGTCAATTGTGCGTTTCGCGTATCGCTCACCCTTTGACTGTGCCACTCAACGACACTGGCCCCCAGCCTTGAAATCATATCATGCCAGGAGGTAATGATCGTGAGGATCTCGCAGCACCTTGCGGTGCCTCCGTAGTAGTGGTCCGGGGAGCGCCAGGGTTCTGCTACCATCCCACAGCGGCTGCTAATAAACCCCAAAACGGTGGCATTCGAACAACTTCTGAGAGTCACTCTTCTCTGAGTCACTCCCAGGAGGCAGAGACCAACCACGACGTCCCTAGCCATGTCTTGGTTCTATCGTAGGATGGGATGCCTCCCTACAACAACAAAACCCATGTAGAGCTACCTGTCTATCCGAATATCCCCTGCGCGGACCTGCGACTCTGCCTCCGCCTCGCATTGCGCGTAGACAAAAGGTGCCCCAAGTACCGTTCCCTTGAGAAACCAAACCCGTCTACAGGAATGCGTGCGGAATGCTATGGACTTACCATTACGCCGGCCAGAGATCCAATAGTAACCCAACAAGTCCCTCGCTCGATAGTCCTGGCGAGACGGTAGGAGGGAGGCGTCCATCTCAAAACGTGAAGGATCTCGAGCATAGTCACGCAGCCGAAGCGACGCATATAGCCGGCATGCGCACAGGAGGTGATGCTGCGGACTACCGAGGCGCCCGGGAGTCCGGTCGATAGCAAATGCAGGACGCCCAAGGTCTACAGCAGGGGAGGTATTCTCTGTTGCATGCTTGGGGTAGGTAGTCGATGATATGCTCCATATTACTTGAGTACACCTAAGAGGATCAACAAGGATTGGGTAGTTTGAAGGATCAATAAGTCTGCCCGCTCAGGCAAGCAGGTAGGCGGCACGACGGTGTACCTATATCGATAGCATGGCAGAAGTGCGAAAGCAAACGTCCGTTTTGACATGTAGAACCAGATCGAATCGCGAACCAGGTAATCTTAGCTGCAAGGCTGATTAGCCAGCTGAGTGCACATGCGCAGGCATGTGTAATGGAATAAGGAAACTCTGCCGGACGTGATTTTAGGTACACTTTTCACGTTCCCCCAGACGACAAATGGCATGCCCACGAGCAACAAGGCTTCGTGTGACGGCGAGCAAACGGCCTGACTGTAGCTGTAGCGGGTAGCGAAGTGGTATTTCAGGCGGTCACATCACGGGCGTTCACTCGAGTGATGATGCTATTTCCAAGTACTTACCAGGTCCTTGACGGGCCATCCGTTTCCGGCAGACTCACCGGCCTGGCCCCGATCCGACCCCTCCTTGCGTCGTCGCCCACAGATATCCAGCGGCACGGTTTCTATATTTTCTTTATTTCACTCTTTCTATATTGAGCAACAGATCAGGGACGGTAGCAAACCGAAGTGCCATCTTTCAACCGCGAATGCACCGAAAGTGTAGCTTATAATAGTGACAAGAACCCCATACCTCCCTGTACAAACTCGAGCACGCATGCCCTCTGAACACACTCTCTGGCCCCCAGCGCCGGGCCACTTCCGGGTCGGCACCATGCCCGCCTACTTGCTACACATGTACTGAGCAGGACCCGGCGGCAGGACGACGGGCAGCGACAGCTGCGGTGCCGCGCGACAATGCTGCGCAGCGCATAATGGCCCTGTACAGTATCACGAAGACAGACCACGTCCTTTTTATGGCGCCCAGCCTGTCGCTGTATTCAACAAACACAACGTGGATATTGCCAGTAACGAAAGTACCCAGCTACCTAGGTTAGGCACATCGGTAGGTACCTAATGTATTTGAGGTATGTAGTGGCTGAGGTACAGGATTTCATCGTGCGAAGACCAGACCTAACAAAAAAGGCAGGTTGGTATGTATGCCATAATGCATGAACACACAGAAAATACGCGGAACCCGTCGTGTATGTAAATCTTGAATTCTCCAATCTGTATCCGTCGCGCACAC
The DNA here is from genome assembly GCA_022578815.1 of Xylariaceae sp. FL0016. Lineage (NCBI taxonomy): Eukaryota > Fungi > Ascomycota > Sordariomycetes > Xylariales > Xylariaceae > Xylariaceae sp. FL0016. The sequence goes on from MU388745.1 coordinate 470,153, forward strand.
GTTGCGTGTAGCATTGCGTGCATTGACGACGTGGTCCAGAAGGCACCCCAAACCCAGCCTCGTTTTAATCTCCTTTGTACGAGCCCTACCTAAATGCGCCTGGCTGGGCTGGCGCGTCACTATCGATCGCTGTTCCGGGGTACCTAGCAAGCCAGAGTACGTAAGGTAGGTAAGTAGACTTGCTGTAAGGCCGCAGGGACCGGGGTGGGTTTTTGTTTTTGTTTTTGGGTTCCCTCGCAGGGCGTCAGCTGTGCTAGTTCCGGATGGTCCAGCTGAGCTGAAGACGGCTGGGGCTAGGCCTTTAGGGGACCGAAAAAAGACAGAAGGCGCTGTTTCCGGATATACTAGTAGCAGCTGCACCAACTTTTAATCATAATAATCTCGCAAGTACGAGCTGGAGACATACCTAACAGTCCGACATGCTGCGGTCACCCCTGCTTCTGCTTAGGAGAATTCACGAACAGAAGAGCAGGAAAAAATCAATGCCGTAGATTTGGGTGATCTCATGTGAGTCGGAACTGGAAGGTCTAATGTCGTCACTCACTAGCGATCCTGGGCAGTATGCAGCACAGCCAGAGGCAAAACCTCGGCGAGGGAGCTGACAGGAGGAACTCCAAGTTTGACGCTACCTCCCTTATGCCGGCAGTCAATCACCGCATAGCTTAAGCCCCAGCGGGGGGGGGGGGGGGGGGGGGGGGGGGGGGGGGGGGGGGGGGGGGGGGGGGGGGGGGGGGGGGCGCGGGGGGGGGGGGGGGGCGGGCG
>MU388745.1:470924-680921 GCA_022578815.1 Xylariaceae sp. FL0016
CAGGTGGAACACCAAGTTTGCCGCTACCCCCCCTTTGCCGGCCCCCCCACCCCCCCCCCCCCAAGCCCCCCCCCCCCCCCCCCCCCCCCCCCCCCCCCTGTGTAGAGAGGAAAGGCATGTCATGTCGCGATGCTACTGTCGATGGATATGGAAGCATCCAAGCCTAATACTTCCATTTGATGCTTATCTCTAGGCTCCGGTCAGATATTGACATATGGTATTGTTTGTGGCAAGTGAAAAGGCGCTCGCTCGCTGCATGACACAGCACCGATGCGCAGTCAGACAAGTCACCGCCGTGGCGATCTTTGCACCTTGAACGTTTCCGCTCTGGGCGGGACCGAAGATGCTCGAAGGATTTTCGGTCTTAGAGGGGTCCTACAACCCACACGCATACCGACATGACTACTTACCTACATACCTTGGTAGGAGGACAGCTTTTGGCATCTAGAAATAAGCATGCAAGGTGCTGAGATACATAATTTTCTTTCAAGGTTAGGAGATGACATATCAATGAATTGGAATGGGCAAGTGAGCATCACGTTCGACGTTGGCTGTAGATGGATATCTGATTCATTGATCATTGTGTAGCTAATCCACTCGCGCCGCAGTGGTACTTCTCATCTCATTCCGAAGGATGCCAGTGCAACCATCTGTGTCCATGCATGAAATGTTCATTGTCCAGAACACCATCCCCAATGCTATGCTCGCTGATGTGATACCCTTCCAAAACCATCCATATCCTTTATGACTCCATTAAATAAGTGCTTCCCAGATATCCCTCTCGTCTCATCTAGTCTTATCCTCGCAGCATCCTGGAGAAGGGGATCCACCCTCTATCTCCTGCGTACGTCCATGCAACTTCCCTAATCTTGAATTTTTTGTCCGTTGGCGCCTGGTCCTCGAACTCCATGCTTAAATGATGATACAAATGATGATTGACGTAAAAGAAATATGCCGATGCTGATGCGGGTAATGCACACTGTCTTGAAGTGTAACCCTGTATATCCGTGTCCGTGGGCAAATGAGACCGAAAGTCCACCAAGAGACATTGCCGTCATAATCTCAGGTTTACGCGTGTGTAGCCGCACCAAACACGCGGTTCCACATCCCTCGCCCGGTGCGCGCTCGCTTCGCCTTGGCGCTGCCGTCCTGCAACTCGCGGAGTTCGTCCGCACTGATCTCGTAAGGGAGCAGCTGCTTCCCTTCTTTGTGGTAGGCCCGGGACATGGGTGCCTCCAGCATGATCTCCACCGGCGACTGGTACAGTGACCCATCGCCGTAGGCGATATAGGGATCCGCCTCGGGATCCGAGAGAGGCGTCGATGAGCGCGAGTGCTGGCGCGATGAGAGGGACGAGGCGTACGAGGAGGCTGAGCTGGCCGAGGAGCTGTAGCTGTAAGCAAGCTCGGGTGGCGTCGAGATGTCCTGAACCATGCGGATGGTATCCGTTGGTGGAGAAGGGTGTCGTGACCTTGAGCTGCCACGTGAAGCAGGCGGGGTCTGATACCGCGCGGCAGCCCAAGCCCGAGCCTCCTCCTCCTTCTGCATCCGGCGCGCCATGCGACGAGCGTGCTTCGCCTCGATGTCTTCACGGATAGGCGCCAGGAACGAATCCAGCTCTTGATACAAGTCTTCCTCGGTGATTCTGAGTTCCCAGTCTAGCAAGAATAACAGTTGCTTCTCCATCAGGTTGACCTCTGTCCGGCTGAAGCCAAAGCTGTAGCTGTCAGAGTTGATGTGGCTGTAGTTGGCCCAGTGCTTGTTCTTGGGTGAGCTGTCATTGAGGTACTTGGCAGCAAGAACCAGGGCTGCCAAGAAGATGCGATGCGTCGTGCACCGTAGGCCCTTGGCCATGGGCTGAAGTCGAGACCGCAACCTCGTAAGGTAGACAAGGGTGGACATCAGAGTCGGGACCTGGACATTTGATGAGACAACCAGTTGCGTGATGAACTCTTCGAGCGTCGGGAGACCACTCTCATCACATCGTACTGCCTGAGGTGAAGGGGTCCTTGGTGGTGTGGCGTAGTGCGACTTGCTTTGTGTTGGTGGCGGCATCATGGTGGGATCACACTGGATGACATCGCAAGCAGCCTGGGCCAGATAGGCTATCATAGACTTGTTGACTGGCATGTAGACGAACTGCTCAAGCGCGGCGGCATTGAGATCGTTCCTGCTTAGCCTCGATCGGGAAGACATACTGTATGAGTAAGTGTAGGCGTAGGTGGATGTGTTGTGTAAGGTGAGTTTAGGTGAGATGATCAAGTGTGGTGTGTCGAAGCTATGTCCTGCTCCAACGGTGATGCTGATGAAGAATATTCCCGAGGGAGGAATATAAAAGAAAAATGTCCAGAAGACGACCCGGAGACGATGATGTGGTGGGAAGGTCGGTTGGTTATATGAACCAACGAAAGGTGTGTGGAAGGGGGTGGGTTTGTTCGGGGTAGATAAGTAAGTAGTAGGTGGGCAATGTATCACGAGGCAAAGTGTGTGATCATAATAGTGAGCAGCCGGCTTATAGTACAAGACGGGAGCACAGCAGAGGGTGCGTAAGTGTGTGACGTGAGTATGGTAGAGGCTGAGCTGGGGGACCGACAGTGTCTGGCTCTGCTTGGCACGCGCAAGACCGATCGACACGGGTTTTTCGACGGCTGACGCGAAGTGCCTGGGCTGGGCGGGCTGGGCTGGAGTTGGCTGGATCTGGTGAACTGCTGCTGGGGCGCTGGGCAGAGCTGGGCAGGGATCCTCGGGGCAGTGGGGCTTCCTTCGTGTCAGGGGGGCGAACTCGACTGTCTGTCCAAGGAGGTGGCTAGACTAGCTGGCTTAAAATCACGGTCCGGATTGACAGCTCGTGAGGACGCAGGAGAGACAGGGGAGTCAGGGGCAGGGGTCTCACTTTGCCCGACTTGGTTTTTTGGGGTAGGGTACTTGTGTACTTCGGTGCAATGGACAAAGCGCGGATTATCGGAGGCTGTGGTCCTCGCGAGTTAGGAAAATAACAATCTGTTCTTCAGATTGTCGTTGACGATGATGGAGCCGAGGCTTTGCTGCTTTCGCGTTCTCAGCACTTGGATCGTGGCTGGTTCTGACCAAAAAGTGGATGTCGTTGCGAGTGCGATTCCGGGATGCGTCGCGGATAAGTACAAAACACCGAACGGGCGTTTGGTGAATATTAATGCGCGGGCGGCTGACGTGGTCGGAATGCTGCTAAAGCTGTTCGAATGTCTGCCACTGAGATGGGATAGACGATGAGTTGCTTTGAATTGCGCAGAGTCAGGAGGTCAGCTGTGTGCTTCAACAGCGGTCTCTACCCAAGGTAGCAAAAAAAGAAAGTGTGTAAAAGATTGGTCAGAGCGTTCAAGCCCGTTGTCGATGCTAATACCGGTCCTGCGGAAAGCCTGGGATGTGCGGGATTGGTCTTGAGAGGTCGGATGCTTCTAAGAACTGTCTGCGATGGCAAAGAGTGGCCGAGCTCTTTCTGAATGATGCGGGAATGGCGATGCTGGGTTCCAGGGTAAGACAACCGAGAGTTCCGAATTTGAGGCGCGGTGTCGAGGGTTTAGAGGGGACTTGAAATTGAGATCACGAGGTCTGGTCAAATGATAATGTCGCGTAATCTGGTTACACCGTAATGTGACCAAGTCAACTCAAAACGATGGTATGACCAGTGATACTGCTGTCGGTTGCTATGCTGTGCTGTGCTGTGCTGTGCGATGAGGCGGTTCTGTGTGGATTCCTACAAGCCTGTTGCGACGCACACGCTTGCTATATACCGGATAGGTGAGCGGCGGTTGATGAAGCTTCGTCAAGAAGGCAATGGTCTATGCAAAAGAGGGAAGGCAATAGATATGCGCAATAATTAATTGTCGACTAGTTTGGCGTCGAGGTCGGAGTAGTGAACTGTGAGTGGTACTGTAGCAGCAGGCTATCCAGAGCCTAGGAGGTACAAGTAGGTAAAGTAGTGAGAAGACGTAGTGAGTGGGTTTTGTCTCGTGAGTCTCGTATTATTAGTCGTGATATGAGTGGCGGTGGGGTTTGTCGTAAAGATCAAGTAGACCGACTGTTTCCTGCAGTTGCGAATCCCTTCGATGAATCAATCAATCTTCATTCCACGGTGGTCGGGTTATTTGTTGAATAGTCGCTGACTACTAACTCTGGTAGCTGATGGAAGGGAAGGATACAGTATGGAGGGACTTCGGGATTGAGACTCGAGTGTCTCCAACACATCTCATATATCTATTCCTCGATCTTGAGATTTGGCGCTAGGTCGCCAGTCTTGTGTGAACTGTACCCCTTGATCAAGACAATTGGGCAAGCGGGTGCCAGGCACGCCAGGTTCGATGACATGGTCGTGAATCTCTGGCCCACTCAATCACGGCACACCCCAATGTACGCCCCCAAGAGGTTGGATCGTCTCTGGTATGAGTGGACGTGAATGGCTGCCAATCTAAACGTCTGCCCATGCCCTGTCAATCCTATGTTTACCTGCCTATGCGCCGCATGATTCCTTTGATTGAGAGAAGTCGACCTTGACAGATGCAGGTAAGCCATTGGTGTAAGTGGCCATGCGTGGTCGAGACATGAAACAAGCGAGGAGGGGTCAGGGAGCAGGCCAAGCTGCACCTAGTCGCCAGCCGTGAGCCATTGGAGCCAGTGAGTTGACCGCCACAGCCAGATGCGCATGGCTGGGCTCTACCAATCAGCGGTTGACAGCATCTGCTGCGGTTCATCATTGAAACGCTGCCAGATCTAATGGCTGGTCGCGTTCCTATAGGACCGTGGCTATGTTCGTCCAAGATTATTACTATTCCAGTACTTGCTTTGTTTAGAGTTCGAGGCTCTTGTGAATGAGGGCATAGAAAACAATGGCCAGTTGATGAGGCCAAATGCATACTTACCTACGCACGTATACCTACTGGAGACACGAGACACTGAATGGGTATCAACAATGAGAAGTCAGGTCGGCGGCCATGACGAGCTGCAAGTCAGATGATACCGTAAGGTCCAGATCTGCATGATAAGACACGAGGAGCGACGGGGGTCAATTTGAAGATCCCAAGATACACAGCACGCCGTGGCAGGAGATCACACTATCGAGCCTCTCCCGACAACACCTATGAGCATCGCATAGAATTAGAGATATTTACAGACGCCTATCCACACGTAATCTTAATGATAGACGATAACGCTTCTTGAGCAAGAGCGTGTTCTGTTCCGGGGTTGTCGTCCGATGTGTACAGAAACATCGAGCGGCTGCAAAGTGAGGTGAAACGAAACAGAGACTCAACCCAGTCGTTTCCCCAGTTTTCCACCTTCCGTGCTCTCTCTGCTGCTCCGCCAAGACGGACGGGCGAACCCATCCCAAGTCTGTGCCTGTGCCATATGCGGTACCTTAGGGACCATCTGGGACCATACGCAAGCATGTCCAGGGGCAATATATTGCTGACGACTTGTCGAAACAATGAGAATCCTCGCCAATCCGAATCAGGACAATTCTCGCCAGGCTGGTCGCCATGTTGGATCCAGTGAACTTCCCTTGGGACAGAGGGGCTAGACAGATACCTGGCCTGCCTGAGCAGCTGTGGCTTGCCCAAATACCGGTTGACGGGAGCTTCTCGCATTCCAGACAAATGCCGACAACCAAGAAAAGGCTGGGCTTCACGAATGAATCATGGTGTGCTGGCACCGTTGGTCCATAGTGTTTACTTGCTCGAGCTACCTACCATAGCAGGACGCCAACCCCAGCCTTAGTTGGCCCCTAAGAACGTTCCTAAAGATGCATGTATCAGCCTTCCACTCAACCTTGAACCCCTATCCCAATGTCTGATCCAGAGGCGTGGAGAGGGCGCATCTTCAAGGACAGTCTACTGCAAGGGGCCAGGGACATCTGCGACGTTATACCGTCACGCAGAATCCCCCCAACGTGTGGTGATTTACTTGCAGCTACTCTACCTAGACAAGAGGGGGAGCGAGCAAGAAGCATCAATACTATTATATGCGGTAGTTGCAATCTATTTTCCGTTTCGCGTGCCTTTCTACATGGTAGTATCTGTACCTGCATACAATAATGTATGTAGGTCGAAGCGGTGCTGTGATATGTAGTAGCAGTAGTAGGAGAAACAGTCACAGTAATATGTAAGTCGTAGTGCAGGTGTCCAAGGACTCGGACGGTTGAATTACCATTGCAGCCCCCGTCGAAATATTACGATAAATCGAAAGAAGTGCAGCATCAATAGCCGAGCGGTGCCCTCACTCCTCCAATATCTGGTGAGTTTCCTGATCCGGCGATGTGCCCTTCGAGATGGTTTCAAAAAAACTCCCCGACAGGAGGACCTTGAATGGTTCATCCTCCTGCTCCTCCTCCTTCTCTGGTCGCCGTTGCTTGTCTCCATTTGGCGGTGATAATCCCGGACAATCATTATTAGGGACTTGGAAAATAGCGAATACGTGTTCTTGCTTTGCTTGCGTGCTTGCCGCATTCCGCAATCCACAATTGATTGGAATGCAACGGCTCGCCACCAGGTTGGCGCAGCTTCGTGACTACCGGTACCTTGCCTGCTCAGACCTGCTGTACATTCGCTTGATAAGCCCGCACATTCCACGTCTTGGCAGGTTGGGAGATCTATGCAAGCTCTTTAGTTTCTAGCATCACCGCCATTTCGTCCTGGGCACGCATTGCACATTCATTAGCCACTCGCAGTGTCTTGACCAGCCCTACTAGTATGCGGTCCATCGTAGCTTGTTGCTGGCGTACGGGGCCGTCAAGTGTCCACAGCTCCTCTAGGGCTCCCCCCAAGAAACATCTACATGTGTACTGTATGTACAACTATACGACTGTAGATCGCATCAAGAAGCTTGGACCTTCTAGCCCTCCGCCATCCCTGACCTCCTGAACGTCGCAGCCCACAACCCACTCTCGGTCCCTCTGCCTGCATCTAGAAAACACCTAAGGTCTCTGCCAAGGGGAGCACGCAGTGCCGTGCTACAAACTCTGGAGATTTTCGTGGCTTGAAAAGGCAGTTTGGCAAGTGCAGTTGAACTGTGATGACACAAGTTGCAGTATTGCAGTTGCGATGCAGGAAGCCACAATCGACTGATCATCAATCAAGTCAGGGGCAGCGCAGTGACTACTAAAAGGGGCATTTCGACATCTGACTCCGGGCTGCACTGCGCATCCTGAGTCAGGAGGTATTTTTACCAAATAGACTCACCGCTGCCTTGGCCCCGGTGATTATAACCTTTAGCTACTGTATCCGTCCTTCTGTCTGTCTGTGTATATGTCGTGTTTTGACCGTACAAGTTTGCCATGCCGAAGACGGTACAGCCAGCCCGCAGCCAGAGTGACGGAACAACCGTTGCGGAACTAGGTACATTATGTCTACCACATAGATTGCGAGGAGATATCCTCACCGTACCGTCAACGCCATCCCCAAAGTGTCGGCCCTGACCCAACTCAGCGCAGCACTCCGGGTGCGGGCGCCGCCATTGGTTGTGAGCGTGCTGCAACGAAACGTCCAGACCTTGCTTCAGCGCACATGGGCAAAGACCACCGCCAATGACTTGCATCGACAGCCACTCGTGGTCCCTCACCGCGCATCTTGAGAAAATTCGGGATTTCGCACCAGACTGTATACTGCAGGAGTATGCGATGCCAGGCCCTGTGGCTGAAGAATTTGCCCTGTCTATGCCATGCACGACCGGCTCTGCCATCTGAAAATTCAAGCTTCCCACAGGCCAGTAACTTATGGCCTTATTCCTGCCCAGGCCGATAGAGGGTTGCATCGTTGCAGATGAGGCGTATGATCGATGATTGATAATAGCTGAAAATGCCTCGTAAATGAAGGCATGACCGACAACAGCGCATCAAAACAAACAAGCAGTCTTCTTATGCACCATCTTATCGGTCAATATGTCTGTCTGTCTCACATATCCTGGTCGGTGATAATTATTGTGGTGTGTAGAGATGACCGTGCCGCAGTCGAGCGACCACAACAATCAAGCGACGCGATAGGGTACATTTGAGTCAACAAGACCTGCAACGCGACCCTCCAGCCATGACCAGCTGATCTTGAGGCCTATCACGATAGTTCATCACCGGCCCGGCTTCGGCACTTTGGTGTTTCTCAAAATGACGGTGTGCTGTACGTGAATGGCCCGGGCGCACTACACTACAAGCATACAAATCATTCATACCCACCTGCCTGACTCACGCATTGCCCCAGCCACACTCGCCAACCCCTCCTTCCGCTGTTTTTTGCCTTAGCCAGACTTTGCTTGACGGGCCCAGCTATGTACGAGGCATGATAGCGCTGGTAATTCGCTAGAGAAGCGTGGCTTGGGCGGCGCCATGTCTCGCGCATCCCCGCATTCTCCCATCTTCGGCCACATTATCTCCGTCGTTGAATCCCTCCAAGCCTTTTGAAATAGGGTCACTCTCCTCCAAGCTGCCAAGGCGGTCGTGCCCTTCGCACAGCATCTATCATTCGACACGAGCCTGCCTGCTCTGCAATGTTACCACTAGTGTGGGCTCTCTACTCCATCCGTTCACCACATGCCCTGCTGGCCAGCATATGATGACAGCATATGCCAAAATCAGTCGTGGGATACAAGGTCCCACGGGCTGTGCGTTAATGCGTGTTGAAGCTGCTAGCAGGATTCATTGCACATACTGAGGGAAACAGGAAGTTATGTGATGCCTGTCATCGCTGCGCGATCAAATAAACATCTTGCAGTAGACCGCAGTATCTCACACCACAGTATCAGCAGATTGGAACAGTCTAGTTAGCCGAGGTTGCCTACGACCCCAAAGCTGCCAGCGTGCCTTGGAAAACTCCGGGCTTCGCGCTGCACACTGAAGTCATTGCACAGCGCAGCCGTCCCCAAGTCGTAGGGTGTCTCGCAGCCTGACGGTATGCCTTTCAAGCCGATACATAGAACAACCAAATGCATGCTGTCGTACATCTAGATAAACCGAGTCTTGCCGGCCCCAGGTGAAGCGGCAGTGCTCAACCGTCGCTACGCATGTCTTGCAGCTGATGGCAAATTTCAACATAGCCTATTTCTCTGGTTTCAGTGACGGTATTACTAAACCGAAAGAACCCCATTCTCAATGTTTTACTTCCCTCCCATGACTGTTCCGAGCTCTATGCGCTCTACCTATGTGGGTAGGCGGCCTCTAAGCACTACTCTAAGCGACATTGGTGTGAGGGTAGCGATGTGTATCATCTCCATCGCACGAACTGCGATTTGACAATGATACAAAATGAATAGAAGCAGGCACTGGGTCAGCTTGAGCGCGCGGTATTGCGAGGCTGAGGCGGCTACCTCAGACATTAGGGTATCCGGCTACTGGCGTTCGAGACAAGGCAATCTCGCTTTCCGTCATGTAAGTAGGTCCAGTACAACAGGTACCGCGTCAGCGAGCCGCCGCGTTTCGGCAAGCGCATCGTGCCTAAAACAGCAGCAAGAAACAGGACCCCTATGTTTGTCATTGCCCGCGGGCGTTAAAAGCGTCCATGATTGTATGCTAAAAGAAGCATACGTATGATGTCGGTAAACCTCATTTCCGCAAGCGCCTGCGTCGGGTCGAGCTCCTCTCTCCAGTGCATCCGGAGCACGCGGTAGTACTTGGTCAGTGTAAGACTTTACCGCCGACGCTGACCCGACCCCAGGTTTCCAATTTCCACGCCTCCATCGCACATCTCTAGCCTGTGCCGATGCACGAATTCATTCACGATGCTCCTTGTTCAGAGGTGCGAAGATACTGACAGTGTCTAGGTCCAGAGGCGCACGGAGTCGCGTTTAATCATCCTTCGCTCCTCTAGTTGACCAATAAGAACTTGAGCGCTCGAAATAGCTTAGAAGCTGTAGCTTCTGGTTCGCTGTATCTGCCGCTCATGCCCCGCATTCGTAGCTTAAATAGAGTTTGGCTGCGGCTCGGGAGCCAATGTGACGCTGCCGTTGACCCAAGTAACCCTGCCCTCTGCCAGGCTTGGACTGTTTGTCCAGCACCCGTTTTTGCTCACTGTGGATAGGAAGCAAGGTAAGTAGGTATGGTCATTACATGTAGGCAGGCTGCGACTATACCCGTACCACCATGGCACTCTCGCTTAGGCTTGTACGTGTCCGGCGTTTGCGGCCGAAAGGTGATCGGCGCTCTGGAGAGCGGATCGTCCGCGCGGTAGGAGCTGTTTCCGGTCCTAATTTGGCGCGCTTCGTCGCAGTCTGGCTTGAATCGCGCGGTTTGGGTGGCTACAGTCGCGGCTCTTGGAGAGTCTGAAGGCAAGATATAGGGGCAATGATACTTTGTAACGGGGTTCAGTTGTCTGAGATGTCGGTTTTGGGATGTCTGGTAAGGCGAGGGTTTAAACGGACGTGGTAAAGGTGAAGCGATATGGGCATTGGAGCCCGAGGCTGGTCTGAAAAGGACTGGTGGATGTTACTGTAGATGTTAAAGGTAGTATTCGACTCTTTACATGGCACAATTCCATTCTGCGAGACGATAAGGTTGATAGAGCACGATTTCACGAAACTCGCGACGTGGTAGGTAGTATCCTGTTTGACGGATAGCTGCCGCGTGAAGTCGAAATGTACAATATCAGTGTTCTTATTGAGAGCAGCGGTCGTGCCGGCAAAGGCGAATAATGCTGATGGTATTCGAGCCAATCTCATCTTTTCAAACTTCTCAAATTACAATTCACATCAGCACACCACATTTATAACATACAAAGAATAAGAATTAAATTCCACCTCCTATCATTCCTCCAAAACATCATTGAACTCTAACTTCGTCAATCACCTACATCACTTCCACCGTGCACGAATCAATTATATCATAATAGGCACCACAAGAGTGAAATTATTATTAGACTTCAGGCTGACAACGGGAAGGCGATGATCATTGCGTTTTTCGAGTTGACTGCCTCGCCGACCTAGTTTGGCTCATAAAACACAAGGGAACATTGTTGTCGCCCGATGGCGCTACAACTTCGGATGTCTGGAACCTGTATATTGGCCTTGTCGCTGAGCTACAAGGCACGACACATATTCCGGAAGGAGTCTGGCACGAAGACACTACTATTACAGCATTGAATGCTTCAATATGACAGCCGATGCCGTTCTGAGGTGTAATAAGTTCTGCATATAGAGAAAGCCTGCCGTGTCCGATATCATCCGGGATGCTTGGCAGTCCTATGATCCTCCTTCATGACGGTGAACAATACCATCATTGCATGTGCCAATCGAGTGACTAGGCTTCGTCAGTGTTCTCTTCAACGCCTTTGATGTCCCTCATTACACTCTTGGCACCATCTTGATCCATTCGTGTACTGTCACCAAATAAAGGACGCCGCCTTGACGCGTAGATCTTACCAAGTATGCAGTATTCATATGAGAAAGTACATCTACTGTTTGACATGGAAGATTCACTTTATCTTCAAGGCTAACTAATATTGTAATAGCAGCCCAAATATTATCGAACACTTCTGGACAGTGTCAAGAACACATCCTTATGCGACGTGAGAAACTGCAAGCAGCTTGACTAATTATCATCGCTGAAATTCCTACGTGTTCAGGACATGAGAAACTCTTTCAACTCCTGATTTACTCTATATGAGGCGCTCAACGGCATTCCTTCCCAATGACTGGTATAAGCTCGATGCCTGATAATTATTCCGCTAACTGAGAGGGGACAATCTCTTCTAGCGAATGGCACGAGTGGCCGATTACTATAAGCTCAATCAATTTAGGAAGACAGGAGAAAGAGCCCTTTATAGAGAACCTGTCATGTTGATGTGTTGAGGGCTAATCAGCGTCATCTAGGCTAAGATGTTCATACTTGATACCCACGCCATCCTGGGCGGCGTTGCATCTCCCACGGTGGACTGAGGTGGTAGGCTCAACGTCGATAATGTTCCACGTAGAAGCAGCAGATATTAGAGGAAGATGATGACCATAAGACCCGACGAGAGACGATTGGCTACAAGCATCACTTGCAGAGGCTGTATGAAGCGATGGTAGTGAAGCAATGCTTACGTACATTCAAGTACGTATTGTGCCTGCTGCAGTGACCACATGACAAGTCTACACGCCTGTGAGACTGATCAAAAGAATGTTATTGTCATTAGGAAGATAATTTCGTAATTCATGTTTACCTATCCGAGGGTATAGCGACGTTACCTTCTCGACATAGCCAAGTGCGTAGTACTCATTGTCGTAAGGAAGAAAGAAGGAGAGGAACAGTGAAGAAAAGCCTCAGGCACCGGGTTTTTTTGCCCGTCGATCCGCGCCCGCCTTGTTCAGGATCTCAACGTGGTCAACTATATGGGTACTACCACCTGCCAAGATCACATCCCTCACCCATGGTCCCCTCTGACGGAATTTAACTCGGAAAGGCTTAGGACACGTAACGAATCCCTCCGTGCAAGCCATGTCATCGACAATGTGCGGCTCCCCAGTCTCTGTAACCACTTCCTCAATGTCGAAAGCCCACAAAACTCGCGCAATTTCAATGAAAAGTCCATTTCGCGCGATATGCCGGCCAGTGCAAATCCTACGCGCGAAGCCAAACCCAGACTGAGGCAGTTCCTTCAGGTTCCCATCCTTGTCAATCCATCGTTCAGGGATGAAAGAGTCGACATCGGCGCCAAAGGCAGATTCATCGCGAGTGATAGCGAAGGCATTTCCCATGACTATGGAGCCAGCTGGAATTCGATAGCCCCTGAAAGTGTCTTCGGTCTTGGTCATATGTGGGACGCCGCCCACAACCACGGGACGCCATCGCAGCGTTTCGCAAGCTGGAAAAAACATCTGATATTAATATGGGATTACCTGGGGCGCATTCCAAATGCTTACCTATCGCATCTATGTAAGCTAACTGAGGGCGATCATCAAATGTTGGCATCCGATCAGCGCCGACTATCTCATCGAGAAGCTTCTGTGCTTTGGCGATGAACTGCGAGCCATGGACAACCCAGGCCACAACTAACCATGTGAGTGCTACCGTTGAGGTGTCAAGGGCAGCGTCAGCCATGATTCCCAAGTCGAAAGCCAGCTCCTCTGTGGACATCCCCTTAGCCTGTCATCAAACGTTAGCAACTTCGTGGATACTTTTAGGTAAGAGTGAATGCCACTTACCTCGGTACAATCAACCATGTATTTAGCCCAGTTCCAACCTGGGTTTCTAAGACCTGTCTCCAGATTTCCCACATGCAGCTTCCTCTCTAACTCGTACAGAGCCTCGCCTTCTTTCTTCCATGGAGCCAGTGCACGTGGCAGGTGATTAAGAAAGGGAAGTGTGTCAACAATGTAGGCACCCACTTGACCGGTTCTTGCGAATTCAGCTTGGACGTGGAATGCATCCACAAGCTCTTGCTCGTGACCGGTCTTGAAGCGATATCCGTAGATAAGGGAGTAGATCGTGCTGCTTGTGTTAGATATCGGCTGATCATGTGAGTCTCTGAACGCCGTTGGGTCTCAACTAACCTCGCCACTGATGAGTCGTTAGCCACCAACACATGATGCAAAGTTCTGTGAGGAGCGCTTACTTGCGCGCTGGAAGTGGTGATGGAAATCCGAGCTCTCTGACTTATCAACCTCGGCAAAAATGTCGAAAAGCAACTGCTTCGACTCCAAATCCTGGATTGGTCGATAACAGTTGGCAGCTCTGGGGTTCAGCAATGGCGCCTCCATGCGTTGATGGAGGCGATACCGTTCGTCGTACGGCCGCAAGAGCATATGCATACCCTTGGTTACCAACTCGCCAGCCATCACTGGTGTACTCGAGGATTAGCGATTACTCATATTGAACCGGCATGCCGATGCTCGGGAGCCACGTGGCCACGGGGCCAGAAGCTCCTGTAAGCAAGACGACGGAGTCGACTCCCGGCACCCACCGGAACGAACATGCGACACCCCACTTCGATGATACTCACCCAATCTCGGACGATCCGAGTACTGAGCTCCCCGGCGGTTCATGAGCTCCTGGACAGCCTCATTTGTCGACAAGATGATCAACGGCTGCCCCGCCATGCTCAAGTGCATAATAGGACCATGGTTCTTGCTCCAGTGGTAGAAATGAAACCATTGCAGGCTCTTGGGTACCTGGAACAAGTTTCCTATGATGGGTGCTGGCTTAGGTCCGGGTGGCAGCCCCAGAGCGTTGCCTGTTTTGAGAAGATGCTGTACCAACCGTCCAGCGGCGAGTAAGACCAGAAGCCCGACGCCCAGAGTGGCCAGCGAATGCATCTTCAGGGCCGTGGTGATCTCCAGTGAACTGAGATCTTGGAGGCTGTATTGTAACAACGGTAGTATATCTTACAATGTCTTGGATTCCTTGTTCAATATTCTCTCTCCCCGATCCGATACAGTAAGGTGATCATGGAAAACGTGTTCATGGATGGGATCATAGAAGATGCATTTACTCGACTGAACATTGTCTCACACGTCCAATATGAGCGTGATCATCGCTTAGATACCCCTCTTCGAAATGCCAGGGTCTGACTGCGTCGACGGTTGTGATAGGCTGCGGAGTTTGGCAGAAGGAAGGATTAGCCCCTCGGATCGGACTGAAGAGAAGTGCGATATGGTGAACGGCGCAGTGCGGGCCGCAGCCGCGGCGCCGCCATGGCTTCAATCTAGTTCAAAAAATTACGTTCTCCTCGTGTCTGGCCGAAATGATATACGACTCTGATCGCTCTCATTGGTGATCGACGAGACAGGATCGTCACCTTGAAGGGGTTGGTGACGGGTCCTGCATGCACTAGAGTTCTCGGAAAGTTATCCCACAATATGACGGCCATCGGAGCGCTCAACGTGGTGACCAGGACACATCAAGATGCACCCCTATAACCTAATCTCAGTCGTTACCCAACGCAGATCAATTATACTCTCTCTTACGGGTGCAACTCTTTCCGACAGCGTATTACTATAGTATGTGCGACTAAACTATTCGAGGCGATGAGCAATTCGGCGTGCCAAAAGACTCGATCGTGATCCTGGCATTTATTCAGTAATCAAGTCGGCATGAGGACGTCATGAAACATGCCACCTCTTTTCACAAGGAAAAAGCATCGCATAAATGTGATGACCGCCTTTTCCTCACATCGTGGCTTCTGTCGTTTATGGTCAGGAAGGATTGCATTGCCACTGCATCCTTTTTGTTATTTTGATATATCGGTGGTTGTGACCGATATGGAACCGTTATCCCTTGTGACACTAAACCCTGGCCAGCCCTGGCGTCCGGCAATTTGGATATGAAAAAGCAATGGGCACAGTATCGCTTATTCGTCGGAAGCCTCGCCGTCCAAAATGCTTTTTTTGCGCCTCACTTGTGGTTCGTCAAGCTAAGAAAAGTCCTCCGAATGAAGGTTTTCCACCTAATGCATCTCAGAGTCTACTTGCCTCTTCATGGCCAGGTCCCGGCATTCTTGGTCAAACCCCTGTAAGTTGTGGTTTCTTATGAACGGCTGACGGACTGATTGAAGCCTCACGATACTGGCACGTGGACTTTCCTGTCCTGGAGAGTAGGATATTATACGTCGTTGGTCTCCTCCATTGTTGGACATGTTCTCTGGATCGTTTTGTCGATCTGAATTCTCTCCACAGCAATGGAAGCACGAATCTTCAGTCTCTTCGTGAGCCTAGCGGCACTTGCCACGTTCTGCCAGGCGCAGTCTATGCCAACATGTGCGGTATGCTCCATGAGCCGTTCTTCTCCCATGAGATGAAGCTTCTAAACTGCCTCCTAGGCCAATTGTTTTACGATAGAAGTAGAACAGTCATCGTGCAACTCCACAGATTATGCATGTATATGCGCCGACGAGACACTCATGACCAATATCGAGACATGTGTTCTCGGCTCATGTACAGTAATTGAGGCATTGAGTAGGTGCCTCTCATAAGAACCAACTTCCAGGTATGCTAATGCTTGTGCTCAAGCCGCTAGAAACGCTACAGCTACGTTATGCCATGAGCCTGTGCGGTACAAGACTCGCTCTAGCCCACTGGCGACAGCCATCACAGGGTCCATCGCTATCCTCTTCGTGGCGGCAAGATCATCAGATAGATTTATCCGGAGGGAGTTTGGGTGGGCAGATGTTTGCGCGTTACTTGCGATGGTAATCAGTCAAGTGGCCCCCTATCCAGGGCAACTCGCTAACATGTGTGATCAGATCTCTGCCTTACCAATGGATGTTCTTGAGTTCCTCAGTAAGGTCACTGTCACATTATTTGCGCAGGAGATTTTGACAGCCAACAGTGACGGCGAATGGGTTTGGACGAGACATTTGGACGCTCACCGCTGGACAGATCACACGAGTCGTCAAAGTCAGTACTGTTCGATGTCTCGCAGTTCGGCAAATACATAGACCGAACTGAGCACTGACATCGCAAATAGTATACCTGGCTGAGCCAGATCTTCTATGTGCCCGCCATCGGTCTGACCAAGATCTCCGTGCTCCTCTTCTTCCTCCGCGTCTTTCCGGGCGACAACTTCCGGCGCATCTGCCTGCTCACCATTGCGCACTGCGCCGCCTTTACCGCCGCCATCCTGTTCGGGACCATCTTCTCGTGCACACCCATCGAGTATACCTGGCTGGGGTGGACGGGCGAGGTTAAAGGCTCGTCCATCGACACCAATGCATTCTGGTGGGCGCAGGCCGGTATCAACATTGCGACGGACCTGTTTATTCTGCTGCTGCCGATTCCCGGGATCTTGGCCTTGAATCTGGGAACCAGGAAGAAGATATACGTGCTCCTGATGTTCAGCGTGGGCCTGTTCATCACCATCATCAGTATTGTGCGGCTCACCGGCCTCGTCTCGTACTCCAATACCACGAATCCTACATGTAAGCACCAATGCCCCTGTCCCCGATCTTCCCCAGTGGCTACTGACGTATCTCAGACAATAATGTTGGCGCAGCCACTTGGAGCGTGGTAGAGTGCCACACGAGCATCATCTGCTGCTGCATGCCTGCTGCCCGTACCCTCATGGCACGTCTCTTTCCCAGATTGTTCGGAAGCGCCTACGCCCCAGGCAGCGATCCCAATGGAGGGAACCCTTCAGATCCGCAAAAGCACGATACACCCATCAGCGGGAGGTACCAGAGCGTCACAGTTTCGAGTTCGAAGCCGGCATCATTCGAGTTACTAGAGCCAGGCGCGCATGGACGATTTCGAGATGGTTAGTTGCGGTGCGCATTTGAGGGTTTACGAAGTCGTCATGACAGTATACGCAGTTGTCATGAGACGAAAAAAGATGACAGGGCGTCTTCACAAACTAGGGACTTGGTTTTCTACAACAGAGACGAAGAGACGACATTAAATGCCACGCCGAAATGGAAGTCGGTGAAGTTTGACAATGGGCAGAATGGCGGTGATGTGAAGGAGCTGCTGGGCCGACTCAGTCAGCCCAGCATCTAGGACACCTGACTGCTCCGTCGTCAAGTTTCGTTGAAGCTGGACTGTTGACCCGCAGAAACATACGGAATAGGTTGGTATATCTGACAGCAGAGGGCGAATCCGAAAACGATGTTACGTTATGTTGGGCTGGTGGGCAACGGAACTTCAAGCTCATGGGGTATACAGAGCTAGACGCTTACGACCGATCGCTTGCATTACAAATATCCAGGAGGAAAGACATTGCTATTAGCGTGTGTATTTACAGTATAGCACAAACGCCAGAAGAAAACAACATCAATTCGGGCAGATGCAGCGAGCTCAACTATCCTACCTCACATAAGGTTGAAGACCAGAAGTGTTGGCCACTACACGAGACCCATGACAAAAGAAAACCAGGCCTGATCCTTTTTAGGCCGAAGAACCAGATCTTTGCGTACTGGTGCAATATGCTTCCCTTATTCCCCAAATGCACAACATACCCCAACGCCTCTAAAAGCAGACACTGTTCATCTTGTTCGTGTCGCGTGACACATTAAGCTTTCTGCAAGCTGCGAAAGCTGATTCGGGGGAGTTGGGAGCGGGGGCTAGCACTTAATAATAGGCAGTCTTGGTCAAGATACCCGTTGGTGACCAAAGCCGATGGCCCGGCGTATCCTGAAAGCCAGAAATAATGCTTATCAGATCAAAATCGTCGTCCCTGCCCATCAGATAGAATACAGATAGATCAATATCCGTTAGCAACATAGGTGTTCTGCGGGCGAGTGAAGTCCTTAAAATAGGGGTGATGGCATGATTGCTTGGCCGAAATGCGACCGGCTGGGTCATAGACAAGCATAGCCTCAAGGAGATCCAGCCCATTCTCGTCGAGATTGGAGCACAGGCTCTGGGAGTGGTCGCGAATCCATTTAGGGAATGAAGCCTTGAAGTCAGGGTACGACGTGACACCAGGCCACACATCCTCGGAGGGGGTTCCAAGAAGGCTAGAATCATGTAAGCGATATGCTTTCCTAGCCAATTCTACGATAAAGGCGCTTACCGGAAGGTCTTAAAAATCTGGTCGATCTCAGAGTCGCCAGGGAATAGGGGTTTTCGCGTGCACATCTCCGCGAAGATACACCCGACTGACCACATGTCAACGCCGGTCGAGTACTGACGACCGCCGAGCAGGATCTCCGGAGCCCGATACCATAGGGTAACGACCTCGTGAGTGTATGTTCTAAGAGGAACGCCGAAAGCGCGGGCGAGACCGAAATCGGCAAGCTTCAAATTACCCTCGCGATCGATGAGCAAGTTCTGGGGCTTGAGATCTCGGTGTAGGACTCGATGGCTGTGACAGTATCGGATACCCTCACACAACTGACTCATGAATTTCTTGACCATGGAATCGCCCAACCCCAAACGCCCAAGCTCGGGTCCAGACCCCTCGGGTAAAGCCTTGCCGCGTCCACCATCGCTGACAGGGAGCGCCTCCATGTACTTCTTGAGATCAAGGTCTAGAAACTCGAAGACGAGATAGAGCTTGTGGCCATCGGCGTGGACAATGTTGAACAGTCGAACGATGTTCGGATCGCGCATCTCCTTGAGCAGCGAGATCTCGCGGATAGCGGTGCTGGGGACGCCCTCATCCTCGGCCTCGAGTCGAATTTTCTTTAGGGCGACGATGCGACCACCATTGGCCAGGTCGCGGGCCTTGTAGACAACACCGTAGGTACCTATCAGCAAATAAATTGTCAGAAATCTACAGCAAGTGTCAAGCGCAGCATTGGAGTCGCCAGTCAATGAATTGACCCAGCGCGAGAGCCCAGCCATGGGTTTCAGGGATGGCTCCATACCTTCACCGATCTTCTCAAGCTTCTGGTAATTATCCATCTTGGCAAGATGGCGGTGCTAGAACAGAAATTGGACCAAAGGAGTGTGTAGAGTTGAGATGCAGATCTCTAGTCCAGCTGAGTTGGTTTCTGCGGTTGGAAAGAGATGATCAGCTATGCCTGATTGGATCGAGGTATGTTGTTGACTGTTGGCGGGGTCCAAGTTGGTATCGCAGGGCAAACGAGGGGCAATAATCAGGAGGCCCGAGATCGTACAAAGAGGTCAGTGAGGAAGGAACAGTATCGAGACCGGAGAAATGTTCTCAAATGTCACTCCATTGAGACTGTTGCAGTTCGTGCCAATGTGGCGATCGTTGTCAAAGTGCGTTGGGCGAGAGAGCTGTGTTGGGGGTGTCACCAGAAATTCCCAGATTGCTTTGGTGATAGCAGCCGCCAAGGGTATCGGGTTGTTTTCGAATAAACAGTGGGAGCGCGAATCAACACGCTGCGCTGTGCTGTGCTGTACCTGGCGGTGTGGCTAGGGGCTTACTCGCGTCCTGTGGCACGAGGAATGTGGCTAGTGCTCAATTCCAGTAATCGCGGTTTAATGGCTTATCAGGTAAAGCAAAGTAATCACCGATATCCCCATTTCCCCACTAGGTATTCACTTGGTGCGAATGACTTGATGCGATTTACCTGCACTCGGATACAAGCATCGCAGAAGCCTCCACGAAGACAAAAAGGTCCTAGGGAAGTAAAAGAAGTAGTATCAAGCCGCAAGCCCGTGAAGAAGAGACTGCATACACATGAGATCTGACATCTTTCGCCACATATCCGTCGCAAGATGACTATCGATCTCACTACATTGGATGCTCATGAGCAGCCCACTGATCAAATGAGAGCTTCATGGAAGGGCTATTACAGAACCGACCACAAAGACCTCCTGAATCACCCAGACATAGACGATCTGGATCCACTGAATCCTGGGCCATTCCAACAAGTCGGACACATTGACAGCAACAAACTGAGGAGTTCATTCCAGGCATTGGAAGGCGACGCTTGGAACGCAGATCAAGTAATAGAAGATGCGCCGATATTCTTTCATCCCCTTTTGCCAGGTAAGCCAACAGGTCATCAAGGCTCCCTAGACGACATCCACGCTCACAAACTACCAGGACTACTCATTATACCATCTCTCTTACCTCCCAATATACAGAAAGCACTCCTCTCTCGCATGTTACATCGCGATCTGGGCAAACCGGTTCATCAAACAAATTTACACCTCAACTACGAGCTCCCCTATCCAGGAGACCAAGAGAAACCATCTGAATCATTCTTCTCCTATCCTCCCACCACTGCACCAAACTTCGTCCCTAAAGATCCTTCCGTACATAAACCCCTCTCTATTAAGCAGGTCCTCGAGCGGAAGCTCTCGTGGGTGACACTTGGCGGACAGTACGACTGGACGAATCGCGTATATCCTAGTCACCTGCCTCCAGAATTCCCCGAAGATATTGGTTCCTTTCTGCAGATCCTATTCCCGGAGACCGAGGCCCAGGCTGCTATAGTCAATTTCTACAGCCCAGGAGATACGATGATGATGCATCGTGACGTAAGCGAGAAAACCGACAAAGGCCTCGTGAGCCTGAGCTTGGGATGCGAGGCTTTGTTCATGATTGCGCCCAGCGGAAACAGCCGGGGTAAGGCGCAAGAAGAAAACGAGAAGCCATACCTGCTACTCAGATTGAGGTCGGGTGATGCAATCTATATGAGTCAAGAATCTCGATATGCATGGCATGGCGTGCCAAAGGTACTGAAGGGTACCTGCCCTGAATTTCTAGCAGACTGGCCGGCCGAAGACGGGCAATATGAGGAGTGGAAAGGTTGGATGCGGAACAAGAGGATCAATCTGAACGTGAGACAGATGAAAGACTAAAACCGGGAAGTCTTTCCAACGCTAGATGGTCTCCACAGCCTGTGCTTCTTCTCATTATAGTTGACTACTTGATCCTGTTGTCCGCTGGCTACGGGATGGCATTTGCTTTTTGCCGCCTAGACACGACGACTCAGCTTTGGTTGTCCATGAAAGTAACGAAAGCTGATCTATATGGCGTGACGTGCAATAAGATATAGGCGATCTAAGTTAATGTTTCTATTCCAACCCCAATTGAGGGCACACGGATTTCTCGGTCTTCGGGACACCTCTGAAGGGCTATAGCACTGAGTCAGACGCAACACGATGAGAGCATAGTCTTCCTGCGAGCGTGGACATTCCAAAAAGGTACCTAGACCGACACTCATTTAACAATCCAGACAATGTCAGAGTTTCACTGACTGGCCCTCAATCCATCATATCTCAGTACGCTCTGCATGAGCACCCCTGCGCCGATGGCGCAATCTTCAGGACTCGTGTACTCCTCAGGATTATGACTGACCCCATTCCTACTCGGCACGAAAATCATGCTTGTCGGGCATCTTCGACTCGCATAGACACTGTCATGTCCTGCTCCACTTGTCATGTCCCTCACCAAGGCCTTGTCCCCCGTAACGGCCTCCGCAGAGGCTCTGACCGCGGAAATGCAATCCGGGTGAAATATTGTAGCAGGTGAGACGAAGTCGGTCTGCCAAGAGACGTCTAGGGGAAGCCCAGGCGTGGAATCCTTGAGCAGACCACCGATGTTCTGGCCAGCGGCTATGGCAGCAAAATCTTGCTTTAGATGCGCTTCCATCGTCTCGACCGTGTTGTCCGTAGGTGCTCGTACGTCCAGCGTGAAGCGTACATGTCCTGGTATCGTGTTCGTGCTTCCCGGGGCGAGGGTCAGGATACCTGTCGATGCTACTGCTGCGTGCCTTGTAGCCAGGCGGTGTGAGTGTGTGATGAGCCTCGCGACGAGGAGCATGGCATCTGCTCTGTTGGCTAAGGGTGTCGTTCCCGTGTGAGCGTCTCGCCCTTGGACTTCGACAGTAAACCACTTGTATGCCTGTACCCCTTGGACGACTCCAACTTTTTGCTTCTCCGTCTCGAGTACTAGAGCAATCAATGTCAACAATTGCGCCACTTCAAAGACTGCATGAAAAGTCATTGAAATGCCCTTACGAGCTTTCAAAGACCCAGAGAAACAAGCTCTTGTTGGAACAGGGGGAAACCCTAAGCAATACTTACTGGGTCCTTGCTCGATGTGTAGCTCAAAATGAGCTGCCATAGGCATAGCTTGGTAGCTCGCCGGTGTTGATCCGAGATATCCGATTCTTTCCAGCTCTGATCTCATCGTCGCAGTCCCGCCGCCCACCTCTTGGAGGTTGTGTGCTCGCTCCAGAGGGATCTCTTCAGCCCAGACACCGGAAGATGACATGCTCATAGGAAAGCGAGCACCCTCTTCACTATTTTACATGAATTAGCTCGCCAATATATGGAATGAACCGCTCCAAAGACGTGGTGCTGGGCGCCTACTTGGTCCAGTTGACGACACCAACAGGGAACTCGGTCTCTAACCGGTAATCTTCGAGTACCTGAAGCATCTCGATACCGCTTAGTATACCCAAAATCCCGTCGTACCGACCTCCACTGGGCTGTGTATCGAGGTGCGAGCCTGCGAAAGTCGCTGGGCCCTGTTTCTTGCCTGGCCGAACGGCAAAAATGTTGCCCATGGCGTCTACTTTGACATTGCATCCCAGCGACTTGGTGGTTTCAACGAACCAGTCCCGGGCCTGTTTATCAGTATCGCTCAAAGCAAGACGAGACATTCCCGTCTCGGTAGGCGCACTATACGCGTGTCAGGTACTTATATCAACCTATGCACGTTGATCTGAGCGAATCAAAATAATCGTACCTGCCCCAACGTTTTCCCGGACCCCATTGACAAGTGTGATGCAGCGTGTCCATCAGCCTCCTCTCGTTAATTTTCAAGGCGACGGGGTTTCCGGCGAGTCTATTGATCGTTGTGCTAAAGCGTCGCGAGGTCGTCAGTAGACCCCGCGTCGAACCCAGCGCGGGGTGAAAAGATGCCCTGGGCTTCGGGATCACCCAAGGAGTGATCTTCGTGTAGCAGCTGGCCATGAGGGGCAATGTCTTGGATAAGTTGAACCAACACACAGATGTGAATAGCGATCACCTATGGGAAGCACTGACTGTAGATGCAAAGGCTCATACCCGCCGTACCTGTGCATTGGACGGGATGCAAGCCCGGCTCGCTCTGACAGCCGGCCAGGCCCGGCCCGTGACGTCACAGGTTGGATGCAGCGGTCTTCAAGGTTACTGTATACATAGATTCGATTCATACCGAAGAGTCTACCAGTACAATGCAGTATGCTTCTGCGATGATTGGCGAAAAGTATTTTGTTCAGTAAGTCTTTAGGTATAGCACAGGCATACTGGAGAGAATTCACGAGATGCCATCACGCTTAGAGATAGTGCGCCTCCTGTCCACGCATAGCAAAGTACATCAGATATAGCAAATGTGGCCAACAAATTGCAAGCAATCCCTTGCATATAGGCTGTTCTCGTCTTCTACGAAAGAGGCTAGAAATATTTGGAGCTTCGCCATGAGGTCTGGGTCAGGTACGTGCGTAAGACGGCAGGAGGCCGATGTGATAACTACGAATCCGCGATGAAATACATACCTAGAACAGCATCTATACCTTTCGACGAGTACATAACTAGAGTATATATAATCATAGGGAGTAGTGGCACCTGAGTTTGATGCCCGAGGCTGCCAACCAAGGTCTGGGTCCGTTTGAAATATGATCAGAACCAACTACAACATGAATAAGCCCCAGAACTCAAGGTGAACTAACCTCGACACGTACCTACTATGCTATGCAGTCTATACCTAGGGTGGTAAGAATATTGCTTTGCAAAAACATATATATTCTCACGCAATGTAAAGCGTATTTCACGTCACTTACGACGTCTTTGTAGAGGGGCAAATCAACAACGTGGACTGTGAACAAACCACGTGGGACCAAGCCCGTTCCCCTTGCTTTGGGACAAGATGAGAACGGCTGGATGTTAATAGCATAGCGGAACACGCTGAGGTCCAAAAAAGGTTCCCTCTTTTACTGTTTGAGAGCTCGCAAAGGCACAAACTTATGACGTTCGAGATTATTGCTGTTTCGGCCAATCAAGTTCAGGAGTTCATCCTTAACCTATGCCGAGTGTTGTCGTGCTTCTGAGTGTCATGATGAGAGATTAGCTTGTAGAACCCATTTTGTCACACAGAGTATATGGTTTTGCTTGAAAATTGAGACAGACCTTGCAGTAGACACATCTTGAGAGGGCAAGACTAATAGTTTGAACTACTATAATTTACTTCCATGTTGTCTATTGCACTGACCTATACTGAGTCATTGAAGCACTAGTTGTAACGACCTGGACCTTTGTACGATACACATCTCTTCTCCTAAGCCGTGAATAGTCAAGTAAAAAAAATCACCAGTTTTGTGGTTTACACAAAGACTGCCTGACTGCTAATTATTCGCTAATGATTCTCCAGCTGCTTACCAAGACATGGTTGTCGAACACGGCCGGGCTGGTGCTAAAGACCCCATCATCAAACAGCACAGAGTTGTTGACAAGAGCCCCCCTCACCCATCGTCGGTCAGCCGCGAGCCACAGCCACAGGCCATTGCCCAAATGGAACTCAAGAATGATGCGATGTGTTTGATTAGATGGAAAAGAAAAACGGAGACACACCTGACCAGGAGCCTCAAAATAAACATTCCCGCCTACAAAAAGTCTAGTGCAACAGTAGAAGTGCAAACTTCATCCTCAACCAAGTCGTTAACAGACACTTAACTGTCTTCAAATCTCCTTAACCAAGACAAAACCTCAAGCTTAACGAACTACCAACCTTCACGATGGCAAAATACGGAATTGATGTTTCCTCGTACGCCTTGACAGCGCCTCCCGAAGGTCAGAAAAGCCCCCATGTCTCCGTCCGACCAAACGCATCAGATGCTGATTGGTATTTCAGTCACCGCGGACTGCTGGACAATCCGGGCCCATCACGACGGGAACCACAAGGGCATCTTTGCCAAGAAGCCCATTCCCGACGGCACTCTGATCCTGCTCGATCGTCCCGTCGTTTCTGTGACTAAAGCCCAGATGAGGGTAGGTTGGGACAACATCACTCAGCTCCTCGTGCACCAGTACGAAGGTTTATCCCGGGCCGAGAAGGAGCAGTACCTTGATCTGGAATATGACAGGGAGGGATCCGACGACGGCTACAACGGTGTCCAGATGGATCGTATCCTCAAGCTGAACATGTCGGCTGCAGCCGTCCGGGGCCTCAGTGATGATGAGCATGCCGAACGGTTTTCCCTCGTCATGGCGATCCGCGACATTTGGAACAACAACCGCAAGTGGTTCTACCCTGGTGGTGACGATCGTTTTGCTGTCGCCAATGTGTACCGTAAGTTACCCCAGCGTTGCTTCTCTGCCCACTATAGAAGGTTTTGGTGTCATTACTCTTTTCTTATTCTAAAAGCCAATGTCGACGGAATATGCCTGAAAAATCTCGTGTTTCACCGGTCTCTCTATGGAAGGTATTCACTAATTTTCTTTGACATGCAGCGAAGTTTGCCCTTTTCAGGGACTCCTCCTACCCCAAGTGCAACTGGCGCTTCTACGAACACGGCATCATTGGCGTTACCGCCAACCAGGCAGTCAAGGAGAAGCAGCAGCTCTCCATCTCCTACTACTAACCTCTGAACGGGAAGGAGGGAGAACAGGATGTGGTTGGTTCCGCCAAGGACGGAAGGGAGCAAGAGTGCACAGAATAGTTTCTCGCGGCAAGTAGAGGATCTGGGAACGAGGATGAGCTCGATACTACTACTATAGGTTGTGCGTCGTGACGTTCGACATGATTTGGACTCTAGATAGACTCAAGAACTTTCACCGCACTTTCAGGTTAGCTGATGAATGGGCTGTGACCAGTTGCACATCTGTCCACCCCCATCTCAGGGATTTCCGCCACCAGTGCCTACTGCCTTTATTTCCGTAGCCCAATGTCCCCTTAGCGAATCAGATACACCCTGGGAATAGTAATATCCCCTGACACAAAGTCTGTTGGCGTTTCATTGGGCGTCTGGGCCCGGACGGTCAGGACCTAGAAGTATCTCAACGTCCGGCTCTGGAACGCCACGGAAGAGGATGCCTTTGAACCCCGGCTTAACAAATGTGGTGTGCTTCTATGTCCTGATCAGTCTGGCAACTTGAGTGTCTCCACATCTCGACCACTCGGCCTTTCGTAAGGCGTCCCGTCTATCATCCAAGACGGATGCTTACCCCCTCGAACCTGCAACGGGCCAAACCGACATTCTAGAAAGATGGTGCCGCCATCGAAAATATCCCTCGAAAGTCGCCCCTCATGCTTTGACTCGCTCGCTCCTTAATAGTGAACCCTTCTACCGTACTATAGTCTAGCACGCTACCGTAGGAGTGACACGCTTTGATGAATTATTTCCCCGGCTTTTCGTCAACACCGGGAGCTTTATTTTCGAGAATCGGGAACTCATTGAATCCCTATGCGGTTGACCATGGCATAAATCCCCGCAACGTCATCTTTCCAGGTCATATCCGTTCGAGTTCTCAGTGTCGCGTGTTCCGGAATAAATACCTCATAGCCAAGCTGCTCGAGCTTCTCTCTCAAGACCGCGAAATGGATAGCCCTGTGCCAAGCACCCACCACAACGACAATGGCTGGCTTGGTGTGTACCGCCATTATATCAAAGTTCTGACACGACAGGCAATGACTTCTGCTAGGCACAATGCCCTGGTCCTTGCGATCGCCGTGAGCCAACAGGTGGAACTCAATAGGTGCTAACACAATAGCTATCGGACTTGGCCTCGATATGCTGTATATTTACTCAAGAACCTGAAGTTGGAAACGTGCATCTCTTTGACTTCTTACTAGCTGGGGTGACTTTCTGAAGACCAAGAAGGATCCACGAGTACAAGAATGGCTACTAAGTTGATAAGTGTGTAGCGAAGCTGTGATGGTAGCGTCGAGGTTTGCTACCACGAGGATATACAAAGGATGTGAGCACGTGAAGCTATTATATCTGGTCAGCTGGCTCCTACGTGTTGACAGTATCAGGTATGGCTCGAGCCTGCTAGTTACCGGCCTGCTATTCATTGACTTGTTTGAACTGAACCGTGGCGCACAGAGGTGAACGTATCTTCAACCGCTAGGCTTGAATCGGGTTCAACAGTCCTAGATGAGACCACTTGACCTGGCCATTGGAGATTCGAAGAAGTGATGTTATCTGATGGGACTGTGGAGCTGCTATTTACCTAGTCTATAGTCCCCTGCGTCCCAAGCTCAACTTACTGTACTGGCCCGCATCTTGACATAGCATGGCAACCCATCCTTCATTGGCAGAGTCAAGCTGCTTTTGCTGACCCTTGCGCCTTCAAATGCGGGCATGAAGTCGAACTTCACTACCATCATAGCAACAACTTGTACAGCGATGACCTCAGCCATTCTCTTTCCGAGGCAAGTCCGAGAGCCGCCATTAAAAACTGGAAATTCTGACGCAGTCTTGGTGATTAGCTTGCCATCCTCCGTGAGCCACCTCTCGGGCCGGAAAGAGTCTGCATCTTCGCCCCAGCTGACCTTGGACCTGTTCATGGCCCAGGGACACCATACCACTACTGATCTTTCGGGCAGAAATGTTCCATCAGGTAATGCGGTTGCCTTCTCGCATTCCTTGATTTCGAATGGTATCGGTGGATATAGTCTTAGAGCCTCGTAAAACACGGCCATGGTATATGGCAATGATGCTGGTGTGAAAAGTGTCGAGTCACCCTCATCAGCGCTAGAGTTCAGAAGCTGCTGGGCCTCCTTTCGAACTTTGCCAGCAACGAACCTATGCTGCATGAGCAAGTACATAGACCAAGTCAGAGCCTGGGCTGTAGTATCTCTCCCGGCTGACAGGTAGTTCAAGGCAGCATCCGCAACAACCTTCTTCTGCCCGCTTAAAGCATCCAACAGTGAATGTATTAAGCTCCCCGATACCTCATCTAGGCGATTTGATGCCATACTCGCGTCGCGGCTGTTAGAAGACGTACGTCCTTTCATGGCACTTTCCACAATATGATCCCCGAAAGTGCGAATAATCGCGAGCGAAGTTCGAAACCGAGATCCGGTAATGTATTCAGTGAGAAACCAAAGGGGATTTTGAAAACGTTGAGTCGTTATTCCAGAGGCATATTCGAATGCCACGGTGAAGTCGTCATTCGCATGCATCTCCATATCATATGCCATCTTACCCATCAGTTGACTCGTGACCTCGTGAAACACGGCTTGAAGATCGACAATCCGGCCTTCCCTTGCCTGCAATTGCAAACAACAAATGGTCTCATTGAGATATTGCGGCA
Organism: Xylariaceae sp. FL0016; assembly: GCA_022578815.1. NCBI lineage: Eukaryota > Fungi > Ascomycota > Sordariomycetes > Xylariales > Xylariaceae > Xylariaceae sp. FL0016. The sequence goes on from MU388745.1 coordinate 499,506, forward strand.
AGGCAACGTCAGTGAGTACGCGGAGATTGGCCGTATTTAGGAAGTGCAGCCCAGCTTTCCTCTGGGCTCTCCATAGATCGCCGTCGGCGTTGATGATGCCATACCCGAAAAGATCCCACGACCTGCCTTTGACGAACTCGCCCTTGGCAAATATGCCCTCATTCTTGAAGATATATTCGAGGTTCTTGGGGTCGTTGATGACAACGCCTGGATGAAGAGTAGGCACGGTAATCTGGAAGGTCTCGTAGCCAAATTGGCGCTCACACTGGACAAACCAGGAGAAGAGCTTTTGGCGTGGTTGAAGGAAGCGTATGCCGTTTCCTACCAAGGGCAGCGTGTCCCGGGGCTTCCTATTTATGATCAGGAATTGAGAGGCGATCGGAGAATCTGGGGTAATCACTTCAGCGCAACGCCATTGCGTTGGATATTCGAGGCTCGAAAGACAAGTTGATAGCACAGAAGGCTAGCGATGAACAAGGCCCCGAGAAGAGTAGGTCCTTCCAGAAGCGCCATATTCTCATTTGGCAGGAAGATGAACCATCACCTTTTCGAAAGTCATGTGAGTTGATTGAATATTCATTAACACCCAATCTCCACGTAAACATCCATTACGTTAATATTAGGTAGGTTAGGAAGTAGGCATTGGGCCTTAGGGTGCCATCACGTTTATGGTACCTAGAGGGGGACCTCAGAGCGCTGTGAGGTTGCGCCACAGGGGATTGGATTTCACAGTCGTTTCAGCCCTACACCAGCCTCTGACCAGCCACGCTCAGTGAGCTGTGATGACCCAGAATGTCGTCACCCGTACATCCCTTTTCTTGGCTCGACGCGGTATAGTACGAAACACGGGAGCTTTGGCATACGTTATGGATTTCCGTATCCATGATAACGCAATGGACGAGAAAGAGGACGCCAGCGTGTCAGTTCTACATCTTCACCTGATATGTGGTCTTGACATCGTTGACATCGTTCATCACTTACCATAAACCAAAGATCAATTGGCTTCCAGCTCCTGAACAAGCATACCTAAACTTGCTTGCTGCAACGCATCGCCTATCACCATGGCGCCCTGGATCCCCCGCATGCATCTCTTCGAGATTGACGACCAGCCTTGGTATGTAAAGCTCCAACATCCAAAGCTCATGCAGCTCGAGCTGAAGCTCAGCTCTCCAATCGGACTCCCCGTTCTCCAATTGCCAAGACTCAGTTGCTGTTGTGCGCAACGACATTTCCACGTCTTAGACAAAATCATCTTTCCTCACCTTCAACAACACCATCCAACCCACGTTCTTGGGAGACCCTCACCTCAGCAGCTACCTCAACACAAACCCGCCGCTCCCTCCCATACACCACCACGAGTCTTAAATCAACACACGTTGCATAGACACCAAAATGACTAACCCACACTCTCAACCCCCAGGTTCCCGTCCTTCCTGCGGGCCCACGTCCAGGCCGGCCTCATGCACGCCTGGACCATGAAGCTCCCGCTCCTCCAGTCCTGCAGCCCCGCCTCCATCGTCGTAAGCACTATCCGACGCGTGCTCAGCGAACGCGCCGTCTCCCAGTACACCTACATCGACTTTTGCGCGGGCGCGGGCGGCCCAACTCCAGCCATCGAGCGCGAGTTAAACGAGCAGCTTGCTCTCGCACGACGCCACACGTCCTCCTCCACCTCTTCCTCCTCTGTGGGCGAGGACGACGACAAGAAGCAGCAGCAGCACCCGGCCACCAACGGCAGCACCAACGGCAACACACCCTCCTATGCCACCATCGCTGCTCGTCCACCGACTCGCGACCCCAACGCCCCCGTCAACTTTGTCCTCACAGACCTCTTCCCGAACCTCCCCGCCTGGAAGTCCGCCGCCAGCAAGTCGTCTCACCTCACCTTCGTTCCCGAGCCCATTGACGCCTCCTGCATCCCCGCCGACCTCATCGCCAGATACACCTCCGGCCCCGACAAGAAGATCTTCCGACTCTTCAACCTGGCCTTCCACCACTTCGACGATCCTCTAGCCCGCGCCATCCTACGCGACACCCTGCGCACCTCTGACGCCCTCGGCATCTTTGAGCTGCAGAACCGTTCCATCTCCTCCTTCGTCTCCTGTCTCCTCTTCGGCCTCTTCATCTTCCTCATCGCCCCCTTCCTCTACTGGTGGTCGCCGACCATCCTCATCTGGGTTTACATCATTCCTGTCGTCCCATTTGTTCTCGTTTTTGATGGCATTGTCTCCTCCCTCCGTACGCGCACTGCTGATGAGGTGGAAACTCTTCTGCGTACCTGCGCTCCTGTCGACGCTACGAGAGACTGGGTAGTGATCAGTGGCCAGGAGAGATTTCTGTGGCCCTGTGGGTATTTGAGTTGGGTCATTGCCGTGAAGCGTGGACAGGAGCCGAACGGGGTGTAAATCGACAGGATAGGAGAAATACCAAAGGTGACTATTTGATTTGCATTGAGTTGGATTATGGTGAACACCGGAAAGACTTATGAGGGCAAGTTGCGGAACATGCTTGAGGAACACCTTTGGGTGGACGAGTAGATAGACAGCCAGAAATGGAAGCACAATAGTCGTCATTGGCAACTTGAAATATTCTTGTATTTCTTGATAGAATGTGCGGGTAGGGGTATTCGCACTGATCGAGGCAATCAAGATACATATCTTGTACGTCCCAAGTCTCGGGTTTGCCGTTTCCGCCGTCCCCTTCACACCTAAATGCATTAAAAATTAAACTCCCCAAACACCGCGCAACACTAGCAAAATATATAGCGAGATCTCCTAGATCGAATAATACGTGTAAAAAAGCACTTCACTTTCAGCAAGTGATGGATATTGGTCAAGTCAGTCTATCGTCCCATCTACTTGGTGAGCCAATTGAAATAATCAAGGGCGATAAGAGTTATCATGCTATGAGTATACGTTAGCACCCATGTATTCAGGAGTTTGCAATCTCTCCTCAGGTGATCGGGAACGGGGATGAAGGCTTCGATTGTTGAAAAAAAGCCGGGGAATACTTACGCATGCGGTGCGATGCGAACGTAGTACGTGCTAAATCCGCGGTAGAATCGGCCTAAACCCTCTTGTCTGGCTACTCTCATGAAACAGTCCATCATATTCTTGTATGGCAGCTTCCCGTCAGGTCCACGCTGCTGTTTCTGCAGTCTCGTCTTGACGAAATCGAAGGGCAAGCTGAACGCCGATGCGAAGAAACCAGCTATGGCACTGGCATATAGCATTTGCGAGTTGGGGGCCAAAGTTGTATGTTTCTTGAGCTGTGCCTTAGCTTCTGAGAAGAAGGCGAGCTGACCGAAATTCAGGGCCATCGCACGCACAACTGTAGGCGTGGCGCCGGCCCACAGAGACGTGATGCCCTCTGACTTGCTGATCGACATCATGGCATCGACCACGCCCTTATAGTTTTTGCGCTCTGCTAGCGGCTTCAGACCATCTGACTGCATTCGAATGAGGGTAAGGTCGGCTGGATTGCCGAGGAACGCCGCAATTCCGCCGGCCGCTAGACCTGCGGTTGCTCTCTCAAAGAAATTGATATCTCTGCCCTTTGCCGCCGCCTTGGCCTGGAATCCATCCTGGAATGTCTGATAGAACCCCATCCTGGCCGTGGTATATACAGCTTGACGAACAAGACCAGCGGATAGGCCGGTGTATAAGTCAAGGGCCTTGCCCTGGGCAATAATCTCTCGTGTCACGGAAATGGGTGTGGGCTTCGGGCCTGTTGCTGATCCTTCACCAGCAAGTTGAAGTCTGACTTTGATCATGTCGATCGGTTGAATGCAGGTTGTGGCAAACATGCCGGCGGCACCGCCGTTGATAAAAGGGCGAGCCATTTTCACGATAGGGTGGTGAAGGATATCATTTTTGACGTTGGTGGCAGCTTCACTGCTCGACTGGCTCATGTTGGAGGACGTGAAGCGAGCTGCTTCTGCAACTCCTTCAAAAGTGTTGGAGCTCATTATTCCAATTAGAAGACAAGGGAGAAGGGGGAACTGAAAGGTCTCATACAGTTGAACTCGCCTACTCTGTTTTCAACAAGGTGAGAGGATCGGCTGAATTCGGGTACACGACTGAAATGAGCAATTGGTGGTTAGCAATGACCCTACATGTGCGGCCTCTCGAGAATTTATTGTATCGAGGAAAGGTTGGCGTGCATGTATGAGACATATTGGTACCAGGGAAAGAGAAATACATTCTCTATGTAGTCCTCAATGTCACTTCAGCACGTGTCATTGGTCAATCAGCTCAACGTCCACTGGACTGGTCGGGCATCATGGCCCCGGATGTTCGTGAAAGCAGCATCAAGCCGGTTACAATTAACCTAGGGAGTACGAATATGAACCGCAAAGAAGTATCAAGAGTACTTCGACGGGTGTGGGACCTTGCCGGAAAGGCGAGAATGGTTAGGGATGAATGAACGGCTGCGGCAGGGTACGGTTGAGAGGAACCGAGGAGTCTGGAAGCCTGGGCCGAAAACTCGCCCCAGTTTGGAAGATCCACAGTCAAGGGATGACAGGCACCAGTTGAGGATGCGATAGAAACTGCAACACGTCGACACGACACCCCACCGTATACACAAAGAGGCAGACGTTGAAGAGAATGGGGGCACCAACATTGAGCACCGCAAGGCCTGTCTGGCAGGGAAATGTCGCAAGCAGATAATAGCTCGGATATCTCTTAGCCCCCACTAGTGTGGAAGACGTGGAGGACGGCGGCCGGTATAGCGCGTGACTCGATGTCTTTCGTGGGTGGGCGTTGGCGAGCGTGGGTGGCGCCGTGAGCTCGTGTGTAGATGGGGTAGGTGAGATTCAAGAGTCTCAACGGGTGAATCAAGGTGAGATGCCCTGAATCACCACGTCTCATTCGATATACTGACTCCGTAGAGTAGAGAAAAGGAAGGAGTGGTTGGGAACCAACGGAAAGCGAAAGATAGCAGAAGGGTTAGGTCAGCAATCAATTGGAACGCCTACACTTGAGGTGATCTGGAACAAGGTGTAAAGCGACAGCAGGTGACTCGACAGAGGTTTAATTCCAGCGCTTCAAGGCATGTAAACCCTGATTTATCGACACTAGGAAGAACGGAAGGCGACGATATTAGGCGACGCGAGACCTGCTAGGATGGAGAGGAAGATCGTAGGTGTGCGTAAGTAGTAGCTGGAGGCCGACGTGGTAGACTGGGAAGAACCGACCAGCTATGGAGGAGATGGGGAGCAAGATGGACGAAAACTGCAAGAGTGTCCTGATCTATGAAACAGTCCTGAACCTTATTTACCACCTAAAAATGGGAGGAAGCAGAGAACAGGCACGTGTAGTCGCAAAAGAAGGGCAGGAGCAGAAGGGTACTTTGTGCACATTGGTGGAGTAAAAACCTACGCCACCACTTCTAATAAGGTGAGGTGTTGAAGTTGCTAGATAACTACCTCCTAAAGGACGACACAGCGATGAAGAGGGGGAGTTGGGTTGAGTGATCGGATCGAATGACGGATGGACAGATGGACGGACGGATGGGCAGCGGCAATCATAGCACCAGTAGCAGTAGAGTCAGAGAAAAGGCGACTCCAACACGAGATGCGCGACAGCCGAACAATAGACGTCAGGTACTACGTATGTCATTGTGCGACTCGGGATACCATTGGTAAATGGTGATATCTCGGTAGCTCACGGTAGGGCCTCTGGAGATGATGGCATGTAGTCCGTCTCTATAAGTGGCAGTGCCGCTACAATAGGAACATTCGGCTGGAGAAGGCATCCTATCATTCAGTGGAAGAGTGCGGGGTTGGTAGGCGAGTATGGCTCGAACCACCAGACTGGAAGACGTCGGTGCCTTGGAGAGCTAGCCAGTCATGACCTGTGCCTAAAGCGGCCATGTTTGGATATTCATAATGGACTGGTTCGGAACAGAATACTGCGGTATGTTCTGCTGCGATTGTGAATGGTATTCTACGTGGCTGCCCTGATGATCTTTTTGGCGGGCGAGGCCGACATTGATATAAAAAATGTCGCATCTCAACAAGCCAGACATCTCGCAGTCCATCTGGCGAGGCAGATATCAACAAATCGTAGGTATTGACAGTCAGAGAAGTGTACACTTTTCAAGGCCCGTCTTCTTTCCGTGATGATAGAGGGGAAAGTCGGCTGTGATGGTGCAGGACTATTGGGCATGCTATCCAGTTTGATTGTAATAGATGTACGTATGTATGTATGTATGTACCTACAGGCAGGCAGGCAAGCATGTTTAAGTCGGGGTGCATAGAGTAGTTTGTCTCGGCATGGCATCGAAGATCAGACAACGAACGACCTTCTCCAGTCGCAGATTGAACAACTGGTTCCCAGTTCACTTGAGAGGACCCAACGGTCGCCGAGATAGAGAGTGAAGTATGGAATGGACCTGAGAAGTACAAATCCATAGTCCATACCTTTGCACTGAACGTCTCACTCTAGCTAAGCAATTTAAGGCTTTAGAAGACACCGTCGTCGAGGACCACCTTCGATGCCGCAAAATACATACCCTAGTCAACCCCATCTGCCCGTGCTGGGTTCAAGGGTTACTTGGTGCATTGCGGGGTAAAAAGACCACCTGAGATGGTATGATGGCAGGACGGAGGGATGTTCTAGGTGGTCTGTCGTGAAGAGGGGATGGGATCGTTTGAAGTTGTTGATTCATGCTGCAGAGTACTGTTCGGTTCGGGTATCGATCATAGACACTTGGAGGGAATGCAGCGCTGGGCTACGGGGGGTAACTTTGCTTGCAGATAGATCCGCGTTCATCCAAGCAAGTGTCCTGAGCGCTCTTCCGCTTGAGCGACTATGTAAACGCATTTCTCATTCTCATTCTCATTTCTCTTCTTCAAGTTTTGTTCAAGTCAAACCCTGCGAGCTGGCTGACACCTTACATTTTCATAATATTCAATGAACTGTAAGACGCAGGTGAGGAGAGTGCTGAGTGGCACATTGAGCGTCGCACATCGTCCAACACCACTGCTTGGGGCTTATTTACGGTAGCTCACCCAGCTTGTTCCCTGCCAAGACCGCCTGCCGATTCTCACACCGATTGTGAGCAGCACTCAAAAGTAGGCCCGTGTAGCATTGGCGAGGCCTCATCAGTAAACCACATCACGGGCATGTCAAAGACTCGATCAGATCCAGGTACAAGCAACCTAGAGCATGGGCAAATGGGTATTCTCAGACTCCGGTGTGAGTCCAGCGGCAACGCTGATGCTATTCTCAGACTGGATGCAGCTCAACAGTTTTTCGATGCCCGAGCCGCATACCCACATCTACATACTTATGTAGCGCCGTACCCAGCTATATGGTACGTCCGGATACATGATCCCACGCCACACCCACGCCAACAACTTGATAAGGCTGATACACACCGCACTTCATCTCCAAGGATCTTCCTCACTGATTGTTTACTCACGGGCGTGCAGCCGAGAATGGCTCTTGACGATTCCGCCATTGTGATTGTGGTGGTTCGTGAGATGCGCCCCAATCTCCGGAGGTTGGGCCAGAAATCCGGATATCCTCCTTCCTCCTCGGATCTGCTCGGATAACCCTCTGAGGTACTGGCGCCATCCCCTGTTCGGACATCAAGACTAGATTGGAGATTGGATACTTCCTTCTTCGTCGAGAACGCTAGAATCCGGTCCTGCCCAGATGTGCGGCTCACAATCTTACCCAGACTCCCATGAATCTGCCATTCCGCATCTCCACCAAGTCTCCGACCCGTCATCTTCCTCGGACTTCTAGATGATTGTGCCGCGGATCTCTCCATGTTTCTTCCGAACGCGACTTGGGTCGAAATGAGCGGTCTGGGTATTCGCTTGAGATGAAAACTCTGCACTCGTATCGTGGCTTTCAATCCACGAGTAGGGCCTAGATCTAGCCGTGCCTCTCAGATTTGCCAAGTCTTTCACACAGGTACTATCACATCAACCATTACCACCACTTCGAGAGTCTCGGGAAGTCTATGGACCATGTCAAGCGTAGCCTCCAGTTTGCTACTCGTATGCTCATATTGAGAGCCGATCGCGGTTTTCATCAATAATGTGGCGGATCACCTTGAAACCATCTCTCTATTGCCTCGAGACCCGATCTCCGACTTCTATGGCTCTACAATCACTAGACTAGCACAATACTGGAATTGTTCATCTCAATAAACTCAACATTAGTCTGCAGGCAAAGCCAGAAGCTTGCCTTCAAGCCAAGACGCGCTGCTTGACGTGCAATTATCACGCAGTCACATAGAAATTAAACCTCTCTCTCCCGGCCTCAACTTGAGTGTCGCTCTGCACTTTAAGTTAGCCATTGTCTGGAACGATAATTTGGCTGGTCCACATGCATTTCATCAATGACACTCATGTCTCAGGCATTTGTCATTTTGGGCGATAGCAACATGTCCTCGGCATAATACCAAAGATGGCGGCCACTGGGAGAGATGCACACGATTACACCGGCAGCCAGATCGTTACTCATATCATCTTGTATTTCTAGAAAGTTGACGGGACGATGCTGGTTTTTAACCTATTTCTCTACCCATACAACACCTCCAATGACACGCCGACATCACTTTGCGTTGAACCGACAAGTCCACATGATTATGATGCATTAGTCACGGGGTCATGAGTGTCGATGCCTCTCAGAGAGTGGAAGGCATGGTAGTCAGTCGGCCGCCGTCTGAAATAATCACCGCTCCATTACAATATGCGCCAGCTCGTGAGGCAAGATACAGTATGAGACCGCTCATATCTTGTTCGTCGCCAGCACGCTCCAATGGGACCTTATCTTTGGTAATAGGTCCGCTGCGCGATAGGATTGGGGCAGACATTTCACTGGGATATACTATACGACGTCAGTACTCTTTACTCCATCTTAAGATTTGCGTTCAAGTGAGTGATTCATTATAGGGGCCAGCTTACGACCAGGCGCAATCGCGTTCGCCCGGATATTCCACTGTGGCAGTACCACGCTCAACATCTTGACCAGATGCGTGCAAGCAGCTTTACTTTGCCCATAAGCGAAACCACCCGTGTTGATTTTATTGAATCCACCAATGCTGCTCACGGCCACGACTTGCGCTGTCTGCTCCACATTGCCAGCCTTATTCCCCGCGTCCAGCAGCTTGAGGAAAGCCATAGTGGTGTACCACACAGCGCTCGTGTTCACCGCGAAAGTGCGTGTGTACTCCTCGATAGGTACGTCGTCAAGGTTCGCCTTCGCGAACTCGTCAATCGAGGTCTCGGGGCTCGGACGCAGGCCGTAGGGGCCCCCGATGCCGGAGTTGCAGACGAGCAGGTGGACGTGGCCGGTCTCGGACTGGATGCGGGAGGCGGCGGCCTTGAGGCTGTCGACCGAGGTCACGTCACAAACTACGGGAACGACTAGGTCGGGGGATATGCTCGCTGCGGCAGTTTCCAGCGTTGCGGCGCGGCGACCCAGTATGTAGATCTTGGAGGCGCCATTTGCGGCCAGGGCCTTTGTGATCATAAAACCGATGCCTGAATGGAGATCACATGATGAGCATAGGAGTTCGAGAGGCGATTGGGTAAGTCAGGTAGACGAACCTGAGCCTCCGCCTGTAACGACGGCGACAAGACCCTTGACGTTGAAGAGATTCTCGGCACCGAGGGCAGCTATATTCGTCTGGGAGGCGGCCATTTTTTGGGACTATAGCTGTCTATAAGCTTTATGAATTGTAACGTATTGTATACTCTAGAGTTCTCTTCAAACGAGTGAAAAGAATGGGTGCCTGTCTTTAAACAGATGAAGGATAGTCCTGATTCAATGGTCACACAAATCAGTTACAAGTATACGAAAAGTATTCCCCAAAACGTCACGGGCAAGAGTTGATGCTAAAGTTGCTTAGAAATGAAGGGAGCTTAGTGGATCTAAAAGATGAGGCAAAATAAAGGTAGGATGGTGACTGATCACTAGATAGGTGTGCCTGCGCCTATTCCGATGAAGCCTGTGAGCTCTGGCTTGGATCGCCCTACCCGATACCCGACATGATGAAGACACCATATATGATGTAACTTATATGATCCATCGTGGATGCACCCAGTCCTTTGGCAGCGTATACCCCGCTACAGCTCTTTGACCCCTCAGTGGCTCCGTCGCCAAAGGCTTCAACAGGAACAGCATGCCTCATGACTGAAAAAGATAGTTTAGGGAAGAATTGGCGAGGAAATATGCTCAACGTTTAGTTTACTACTATGCAGGCACAACATGAACTCATGGACGGCACTGCCGCCATGATTGGTGACACGCCATTTGGGCACAACCCCCTCTTTAGACCCTTATACATACTTAAGTAACAACCACAGCATGGGCTCTCTAATCGATAAAGCCCAAGAACTGCAGAGCCCCACTAAAATTTCTCTTGCGAAGAGCAATGCTCGTTTTCAACATTCCGCGATCAACCACAACACTGGAGGAGGTAGTAAAAGGTCTGCCGAAATGCCGAAACGCAAGCGTGGCGAGCCCAGTCTTGACGACAAGATCGCCCAATGGAATAAGGAGCTCGTGCGCGGGCTCAAGACCGCCAAGGGTTTTGAGCGCCAGCGCCAAAGCAAACGGCTGCGCGAGGCCGCGAACGAAGGCAATGAGGAGAAAAAGCTGAGGCTAGAGCGCGAGGGTATGGTGCTCAAGGTTCGTTCGCTCTGGATACTTTCGCTCTACTGCCGTGGCTATTACGAACCCTTCACAGAGCATGTCGGCGTGTGAGGTTCAATTGGTTAACGCTAAGTTCGATCAGAGTCTGGATCTCCACGCCGCCGCGCACGCTCACCTCTGTTCCTCACTTTTGAAGATCAAGGGCATCGCTGAATCGCCGAAGCTTCCCGCCGAGATCAAGCCCGTGCCGAAACCTGAATTGACCGAGGAGGAGAAGACGGCTCTGCATAACGTCACGAGTGCGCTGTGCAATCGCAAACAGGTCAAGGATGTGATTGACGAAGCAGTCATGGGCACATGCATTGCGCTGCGTGTACCTATGCCTGACAAGAAAACGAAGGGGAAGGGGAAGAAAGAGGGGAGCGAGAGGGCACAGAAGGAGGAACAGGCCGACGACAGGAAAAAGAGCTCGGAATCAAAGGTCGAGACCAAGGCTCAAATGGCGGAATCGGAAGATAGTAACACGGACGAGATCGACGAACAGGAAGACTTCGAAGAGCCCATATTGCTGAGGAGAAAGGCCGAGAAAGCTGGAGGCGTCAGTGATCTGGAGGACGAAGACGACGCCGGTTCCGAATCCTCCGAGAGTCCTGACTTCGAAGGTTTCTCGGATGATGAGGCCGAGGAGCGGATGTTTTTACGATACGACGATTTTGTAGCTGGCTCGAGCGACGAGGACGAGGGCGAGTCAGACGATGGGTCGCAACATGAGAGCGACGAGGAACACGAGGATAGCAGAGCCAAGGCGATCCGGAAGGTCGCGGTGGATGACCTCGCATTCTCCGAGGCATCTGCGGAATCACAGCAGTCCGAAGACTCAGAAGATTCGGAAGCCTCAGCAGTCTTGCCCCCTCCTAAGAAAGCAAAGACCAGGGCTGTGAGGGCAGAGCCGATCAAACCTGGCACTTCGGCTTTTCTACCAACCTTGATGGGTGGCTACATCTCCGGCTCCGAGTCTGCCTCAGACGTCGACGTTGCGCCGGCACGAAAGAATAGGCGGGGGCAGCGGGCTAGGCAAGCAATTTGGGAGAAGAAGTACGGGGAAAAGGCCAAGCATCGCGAGAACCAAGCACAGAAGCAGACTCGTGATCAAGGTTGGGACCTCAAACGCGGGGCCGTTGAGCCAGGCGAGGCAACAAAACCATGGAAACAAGGGGTAAAGGATCCTTTTGAGAAGAGCCATGTCCACCCCGAGCGGCAGCGGCAGATGCAAAAGGAAGAGACGAGGCCCCAAGCGGAAAACAGTAAGAACTGGAGCAACGGACAGAAGGGGCTGAACAGGGCTCAACGCAGGGAACAAGCCAAGGCGCAGGGTCACCTTCAGATTACTGAGAATAAGCCAAAGCCACCGCCGGGAAGAGACGATGCAGGGACACTGCATCCGAGTTGGGCTGCAGCGAAAAAGGCAAAAGAGCAATCCGAGAAAGTGGCATTTCTGGGAAAGAAGGTTGTTTTCGACTAGACCGAGATACCATGTTAGCGATTCACAATGGAACTACTTACAGACTACATCAAATGCAAAAAGACTATCTGTAAGTTGAGGCTCAAGTTATGATATCACCTTCGTGAAACCGTAATTTTTTGGACTGGTTGATTGATATGGGCTACAGCCATAAGGTACGTACTTTATCTACCTGGAATGTATCGGCCAATAGAATAGTGATTAAATCTGCGCAAACGACTGCTAATCTGATATGGTATGCCGTTGTGGTATACGGATAAAAGGCCGATGATATCAGAAAATCTGGGGAATAACAGACAAAATCTCCGCATATAGGTAGTTGACTTGATGACGTATAAACGCAAAATGGAGTATCTTGCGCATGTGATACGGCCATATGGTAAAATCTCCGCCGAAACAGAAACCCTCGCAAAGTGAGAAGAGCAAAGGACACCGACCAGTCCTGGACAAGAGATAGGAGAGTAAATGAAACATTACGCAGGGAGGCGTGAATTTGGCATGATTATGAGATTCGAGCAAGTACCCCAATGGAGGAGCTAGAAGTACTTGCGGGATAGGAGACGGGGATAAATAAGATAGAGATATGGTAAACTTGCTATCGCCTTCCGAACTCACCAATTCCATGCCAGATTACTTTAGCAGAATAAGCACTTAAATGCGTGGCTTCTTGTGAGAAAAGGAGGAGTCGTCATCATCGGAGCCGCCAGCCAGAGAGCGCTTGACTGAGTCCCGAGCGGGTGTGCCCGAAGGGCCCTCGGGGACGAAGAGGTCAGAGGACGCGTCCGAGGGTGCGACGGATAGGGCAGTGGTGCGCTGGCGGAAAATAGGAGCGAGCATCTTGTGGACTTCCTCCTCGTCCTCGCGAGCTGGTGTGCCAGAGGGGCCTTCGGGGATGAAGAGACCAGAGGATGCATCAGAGGGCGCAAGAGACGGGGCGGCGGTGCGCTGGCGAGATGGTGAGGGTTTAACGGCAGGGGCAGGGGTCTGAAGGGTGGAACCCTCATCATCGCTGTCGGCAGTGAGGTCGATAAGAACCTCGAATTTGGTTTCAGTTTCGGCTTCGGCCTCACGTTTGATGGGCTTGGCCGTCATCTCGACCTCAGATTCACTGTCCTGGGCGGCGTCGGTCATCAAAACTTCATTGTCGGAGCCAGAGCCCGAGCACACGAAGATACCCTCGGTGCTTGGTGTGTGATCTTTGATAGCGACTTCGTCATCCGAGTCATCACCTGTTAAATCAATGGTGGGCATACGTTGGAGTCCGGGGGTGACGGTGGTTTGGAGGCCGGTGTCGTAACAGGACATATTAGAGCAAGAGTTAGAGGGGCTGCGGCTGCCAGAGATGCTAGGTTGGACGGTATCGTCGTGATTATCGATACTCATGGCATCGTCATTCTCGGACTCGTCAACTGGAGCATGGTCTAGGTCTTCGAACATCTGGACGTCGGAGCCCAAATCTTCGATGTCCTCGTCACCGCCATCATCGTCCGACCCATCATCGTCGTCCGACTCACCAGCGTCATCATCGTCGTCACTATCTGGGATTTCTCTGTCAGATTCGTCAGAGGGTGGCTCGACGGCAGTGTTGCTGTCTGAGTCCCATTTATCCTCGGAATCGGAGGCGTAACCGCCATCCTGAGGCATGGAAGTGTCGTAGAAACGCTTGATCAACTCGAAATCCTCGTCAGAGGGTTCCCAAGTTCCCATGCCAGTCAGAGTAGGAAGGTTCTCCAGCTGAGATAACATATGGTGGCGAGGTGCCTTTGGCATTCTCACTTGTCTGCTAACATCCTCAAGGAAGGAATGATCTCGAATCGACTTGCGCCACTCCTCGCTGTTGAGTTCCTGGAACCGGACCCAATCCATACCGCGCAATTGGTAGACATAATCCATGCCATGGACCGTTCTCATAGATCGATTGCGGCGGTAGTTGGGATGAAGATCTGTACGCTCGCACATCAAAGGCATAGGGCCCAATGTAGGATAGTGGAGGCGCTCCTCACCCCATTCGGTCTCGTCAGCAAAGTCGGCGCCAAGGTGCTCTCTGTCTTGTATCTCATATTTTCGACGCATACGTCGTATATTGGATTCTTCAATATGTACAACTAGAGTGCGTAGGCGTGGCATGTCCATTAATTTCGTGAGAGGAAGTGTGCGCTGGTTGATGCGAGTTTGATGAGCAGGCAGCAGACTGCCGTGCCACATGATCTCGACGTTCGCGATTCGTGCCAAACGGGGCCCAATTCCTCTGCTGAACCTGCCGAACTCGCCCAATGAGCTGAATGCAAACGTGTTCACCCCTGGTGAGCTATCAGCAATAGGCTCAGGGGGCTGATGGTTGTGTTCTTACCATAGAATGCATGAGTCCCAACAAAGTACCACCGCTTGCACACGAGAAAGTATCCGAGTATGGCTGCTGGCTTCTTCGCGAGGGAAATGGTGCAAGGTGATGAGCCGAAATGAAAGCCAGTGGGAAGCTGACTTTGCCCCTCGACGTCCTCTTCAGGAAAGTCCAAGGGGACATGGTAGGGGTCCAAGCGAGAGAGGCAATGGACTAGATCATACTTTACGAAGAGCATCTTCCAGATTCGAAACTGGATGTCGTTTGGCAGTCGCTCAAAGGGGAACGGCATGTTATCGAGCAATCTTTGTGACATGGGTCGGACAACTTCGGCTGAGGGTACCCATAAGCTTCGGAATTGCTCAGAACGAGTAAAGTTCAGTCCAGCCTATGGCCTGAAACACGGGTATCTCGCTTTCCAGAGCTTTGTTCTTAGCTGTTGTGGACTGTATTGTTTGCTGCGAATAGAGAAATTTGGGTGGACGGTAACGAGCGTCTGGCCCATGTTCTCCTGTCTGCAACATGCACGGTACACGCCAGTCGAGTCTGTGTGACTCCATCGGTTCATGCCTTCGTTCTCTCCTATATGAAGGAGACTGCGAAGCTTATGGGCCCATGGCTGGTGAAACTTGTCAGCCAAATGTGCATAGTTGATTTGCATTGCTTTACCTCTTGTTCCCTGGGTGTCGATGGGTATTGTACGAGGCTATCCTCTAACTGACGAATCTTTGCGGACTTTTGGTGGTTATCATCTCCAAGTTTTCGGTTCTCAATGATGAGGTCTCGTCGTTTCTTTTCAATGCTTCGGATCCTTTTGCGCTGCTGTTTAATTCTCTCCCGAAGCACATCAATGTCATCATCAGCAGCAAAAACAGAGTACTCATCGTCCTCGATATCATCAAGGATACTCGCAGCTACTGTGCTAGCTAATTGACGTGAGACGCTCGAATATACGACGATGGATACAACAGAGGGTACTTACAATCATCATCATCTGGGCCTTCGTCACGCACTGAGTCTGGAGCGTCGTGCTCATTCCAGGGTTCATTTTCGGCAACACTGTCAGCGTCGTCTGAATCATCTCGAAGAGCTCTGTGTGTGTGATTAGAAGACTCCATCTTGGCTTTCTGTTGACTCTTGGTCCTGGCCTTAGTCTCACTCCGTGAGCTTGAGAATGTATATATTAGTATTGCCAACCTTGTCGTAGTCAGATGTGCAATGTCTCCGAAGTCAAAAGTAAGAGACAACACCTTGTTGATATATAACCTTGATAGTTTGACCTCAAGACTCGGTGACTATTGTTTGGGATAGTATATGGCTTCTACCAAAGCCTCCAGACAGATGGAGAAGGAGAGGCAGGGGTTTGTCAAAGGAAACTTCAATGAAGACCATCGAAGAATTGGTCAAAAAAAGCTGGTGTGCGGTTATCATGCCGTGCAGGACTGCGTAGCAGGGAAGTTGAAGCTGTTCCCTAGAGCGTTGAGCCGTCGCTACCTACTCTAGAGGTACACAGTTTACAGATGATGACTACTTAGTTACTTATGAGATGAGGATGGGAAGGGGGATAAGAGATAAACGAAACGAGTTGTTATTGCAGAGGCAATGTTTGCATTGAATAGCTTACGAGTTGGGTAAATACCTCCAAGGTGCGTGGTACGTAGTTGGTGTAGATGGTTAGGTAATCGGGAGTGTTTGTGATCGATGGCGGGTAAGTGCACAAGTGAGTTGAAGGCTATTTCCACCCTACACAGTTAACGGAGGGTAGGCAGGTGTCTACACACCAAAAGTATCTGGAAATTGTAGTCGAAAAGGGGGTTTGATAGCTGGCTAGGAGGAAGGAGTTACAAGTCGGATTGGGGAAAAGCACGTAAAGAGCTGAGGACGCAAAGATGGGCTCAGTACCTAGGTTTAGGTAGTAATGATGGAATCGAGCCTTCTTGATTCTCCTTACAGGCAGAGTAACACCTTTCTTGTTTTCGTGCATGAGGTTCTAGTTGCTCAGATGTAGGCGAGGCAGGTCAGTATAAGCGGCTTTGTGCCGGCTGATGAAGTTGTGCAACCGGGACTGTAAGTACAGGCCTGTGGAAGGGGTTCGGGCCTCTCCCCGGAATGCGCGAAATGTGGAGCAGCGCCGATCGGGTCGGACTGGTGGGAAACGTGCACAGACCATATACGATTTCTGGGGGATTCGGTAAAGCTGAGCATTGGTCACTCCACTATCCAGTTTATCAAGGGACGTTATCAATTGAGTTGCAGCACCGCAACCGCAAATCCTCCCACCTTAAATACCTCCGTGGCAATCCATCCTGCAACCTGCCCGCGATCTGGCTCTACCTGGCCTCTTCCCTTTCGATCTTGTCAGCTTGCCATTCTCTCGCGCACTCGATCGCCGCAACAGCTCACCACCACCGCCAAGATGTCGAGCGACAAGCCGTTGGGATTCGGGTACCAGTTCGCTGCAGGGGCCATTGCGGGCGTCTCCGAGGCAAGTTACCGCTTTCAGGATTGTTGAACGCCCAGATGAATTGCACTAACTGCGCATGTACAGATTTTGGTCATGTCGGTTTCCTCGTCTTCATATGCTCGACTATCGCCGAACAGTTCTTCTAATTTCGCCTTCTAGGTACCCGTTGGATGTCGTCAAGACCCGAGTGTGAGGTACCTCTGAACGTGTGAACTGGAGTCAATACTGACGTTCACTACAGGCAACTCCAGACGGGCAAGGGTACGGGTGCCGACCACTACAATGGCATGGGAGACTGCTTCAAGAAGATCATCAAGAATGAGGGGTAGGAATGCTCGCAAGGGTATTGGGGATTCGAGGCTTACATTTCGGCTCAGGTTTTCGAGATTATACAGAGGCATCAGCGCCCCGATTCTCATGGAAGCCCCGAAGCGCGCTACCAAGTTTGCCGCCAACGATGAGTGGGGAAAAATATACCGCAAGGCGTTTGGTGCTGAGAAGATGACTCAGAGCTTGTCAATTCTGACCGGCGCCACTGCTGGTGCTACTGAATCCTTCGTGGTAGTGCCGTTCGAGCTCGTCAAGATCAGACTGCAGGACAAGGCGTCGGCGGGCAAGTACAATGGTATGATGGATGTCGTGGGCAAGATTATCAAGAACGAAGGTATCCTAGCCATGTATAATGGTTTGGAGAGTACCTTGTGGCGCCACATCCTTTGGAATGCTGGTTATTTTGGCTGCATCTTCCAGGTCCGGGGCTTGCTCCCCAAGGCAGAAACCAAGAACGCTCAGATTCTCAACGACCTAGTTTCTGGCTCGATCGGCGGCACTGTAGGAACAATACTTAACACGCCCATGGATGTCGTCAAGTCACGAATTCAGAACAGTCCCAAGATTGCAGGCACTGTTCCCAAATACAATTGGGCTTGGGGTGCTCTCGGAACCGTGATGAAGGAGGAGGGGTTCAGTGCCCTGTACAAGGGTTTCCTTCCTAAGGTGCTGAGACTGGGCCCGGGTGGTGGCATCCTGCTAGGTAAGGAGTCTTGAGATGTGCTGTCTATGCGCGGTCTGTCTTGTTGCTAATCTTGTACAGTTGTGTTCACTGGGGTGATGGATTTCTTCAAATCTATGAAGGGCCAATAATTGCGAATGTATAGGTGAAGCCGGGATCTGTGATACTAGAAACCTCTGAGTTGGAAACTGGTCCGTACATTTTCCTCCACCAACGCACTTATAGAGCACGAGCAAGAGTCGCGTCATTCCATTTCGGTGCAACTAGACTAGAATTTCAACCGGCAAGCAGAATGTAGCAATCGAGTCTGCGTATGTCAAACTTTCAACGTGATTCGCGTTCTTCTAGTATTCTCACCGCCAGTACTCGATACAGTGGATACATCCATGCGTTGTGAATGGAGCCAAGTCGAGGCTACCTTGCCTACCGTACTCACTGATGGAATTCCTTTTTTCCCCATACCCCAGACTGTACGCTGCAAGTAGGGGCAGTGGCCGCATAGCGCTACCTAGAAGCTTCAATTCGCTCCCATGAGCACCTACCTTACCTAAGTCGCATTGTCGCGCGTGTCCATGGCATCAAGTCGCGCACGTGCTGTATACTGACGGGCCAGCAGCGAGTACATCACAGTATGAGCATCATGGAGTCAAGGAATCAGAGCTTTGTGTGGGAGCGTAGGAATGTGACATGTGCACCTACGGCCTCATAAACATAAATAGTACCTAGTTCAGACGAATCATTAAGCGCGACTATCAGAAGGCCATTGTCCTCAGGATTCGCCATGCCTTCATGACAACAGATATGATTGGCCAGAGCTCAGCATACTCCATTGGGAGCTAGGAGAGCCCAGCAGAGCCCAGCAGAGCCCAGCAGCCTAGATAAGATACTGTTACCTAAAGTCATAGCGACCGGCTCTTTCCAGTGTAGAACTTGTCGCGGGGTCGAGACAGGTCGAGACTCGAGAGACGCGCACAACCCTCATTTTAATGACTCTGACAGTCGTCTTGACAGATCGACCTTTCGTGCCTGCTACTCTACCCCATCTGCGCAACAGAAACGATTGCATCCCCAAAGCAAATAATTGCATTCAACACACAGAAAACCAAACCGGAAGCCTTGCCACCGCCTCTGAATACCCCCGATACATCCGAAAGTGTCCCACCGTCCGAGCCAACAGACGAGCACCGACTCCGTCGCCCGTGAAAGCACCCAACTTGACTCCTTTGTGCCAACCCCCATACCACGACACTTCTGTACCTATTCCCATTTCCGAACAAATCAAAGCTTCAACGCAGCATCCGGTGGCATTGTCCCCGGGCCTTTACTTTCCGTCGAGACTCCTGTAATCGTACCTTTAAACAAGCTGTAGTCCACCGAGGCGTACGGCGAGGTACACGTATTCGAAGTCTCGACACACATGACCCATCTACTCTGGAAATCCTATTGGGAAAATGATGTCGACAGATTCCGTCGACTTCTCGCCTCCGCGACTTATTCCCAGACCCCTTCCAAGATCTCGTCTCATGGAGTAGGCAATTCCCCTGCTTTCGGGAGCTCGCCACGAGCCGTCGCAAAGTCGCGCAAGGCATCCGGCATCTGCGCGAGCTTCCCCGGATTGAAGAACACTGGAAACAGTCTTGGAAAAGCCGAGGTGAACAGTCGCGACCACTGCGGACTCACGATACTCCTGCGCGCCGCCTCGTCTACGTCATCGAATGCTGTACGCTTTGTCGAAGCCTTGCTCGAGCATCCCGCGCTCGATATATATGTCCAAGACCTTGAAAGTGGGTGGAACGCTTTGCATAGATCTCTCTATGCTGGTAATATTTCTATCGCGCGACTGCTGCTTGAGAAAGAACGTAGAGACTTGACTGAGTCACTGGGTGGAATTCCCAGCGCCAAAGTCGGCCAGTTGATCAAGACAAAGGATCACGAAGGCAACAGTCCTTTCGACCTTTACAATGCGACCATTGCACTACGTACGCTTAAGATAGCTGAGCATAATGGCGATTCGGACGAGGCATCGGACCTTGACGAAAGTGAAGGGAACGACGAGATGCGACAACGTGCCAGGGCTGGCCTCGGCGAGGAAGTTTTCACGTTCGGCAGCAACAAGAATCTCTCACTAGGACTCGGCGATGAGGATGACCGCCAGTTTCCTGAGCGCGTGCATTTGAAACGACCAGCCCAGTTAGTCCGCCATTTTTACGAGCAGTACCTCCTAGATCAGAAGCGCGAGGCGCCTGTGGAGGATACCACGACATTAGACTTGGAAGATATCCCTACTTTGATTCAAAATCGACCATTACTAATCGAAGATGTCGTACTTGCCAAGCTGCATAGTGCCATTCTTACGACTGATCCGTTCTCGAACCTGTACGTTGCGGGCGTTGGCAGGAATGGCCGCCTTGGCCTAGGTGACGAGAATACCCAGTTTCACTTCCTGCCAGTTCAAGGTAGCCTTTCCGATAAGAAGGTCATTCAAGTCGCTCTCGGTCAGAACCATTCCATGGCTGTGACTAGCGATGGCGAGCTGTGGACGTGGGGCTCAAATACCTGCTCACAGTTGGGGTTCACATTGCCAACGCCAGTCAAGCCCGATGAGGAGCCAATGAGCTGCATTCCTCGACAAGTCTTTGGTCCATTGAAAAAGGAGACTGTTTTGGGTGTCGCCGCCTCTTCTATCCATTCAGTTTGTCACACTGGATCGTCCCTTTTCTGTTGGGGAAAGAATGTTGGCCAGCTGGCGCTGATGGACGCGGACTCCCGATCTCTCGAGGTCCAGACTATCCCGAGAAAGGTTGCTGCAAATATCATCTCGAACCACGGTACTATCATCGCGGTTTCAGCAATTGATAAGGCGACTACATGTCTGTTTGAAGATCATACAGTATGCGTCTTGACGAGTTACGGCTACAACATGATCAAGTTCCCCTTATCCCATGGATTTGCCGGTTCTCCTCTGCAACGAACTGGACAATTGTCCTTGTTCTCGCTATACGATCTGAAGCGCAGGGAGATACATCAGATCACGTCTGGCGGCGACACGATTGTAGCGGTCTCCGGGACCGGCGATCTGTTCACGATGCAGCTCAAACAAAAGCTAGATGGTAATGAGCTCACTGCATCAACCACAAATCCGGCTAAGATCAAGGGTGCGACTACCACGCCTCAATGTATATGGCATTCCGGTAAAGATGGAGTTAGATCTGCTAGTGTCGGAGAGAACGGCTCTGTTATAATCGCTACGGAATCTGGAGCTGTTTGGCGACGAGTGAAACGAACCAAAGCTAAGGATACCAAGACAACAGGGTCCTCTGATACGAAGCGGAAAGCTTTCAAGTTTCAGCGAGTTCCGTACGTTACTGATGTCGCCGCGGTCAGAGGCTCGCCATTTGGTACCTACGCCGTAGTTCGGAAGGATTGCGACGTTACCAGGGATCAACTTGAGGTGAATAACCCTAGCCTCTGGGAGGATATAGCTCCCCTGATGCCACTCCGTCATTTCAAGGCCCACAACACAGGCATCCGTGAAAACAAGGATACCTGGAAATTTCAGGATCCTGATATCCTCAGAGGCCGTGTGGATGACCTAGGCAGGCAGGTTCTGATCTCTACCGACCTTGAAGAAGATCTTAGTACACATTTGAGGAATTTGAGTTTTAGTGGTGTGAGGCTCGGGACGTCTGTCCGCCTCGCTTCTCACCCAGAGCTTGCAATTCCTGTTCACTCTTGGATCTTGTCTGCCAGGAGTCCTATGTTGCGTGCGAGCCTGCAGAGGTATCGAGATACGGGTTGCTGTGAAATCCCAGAGCTTCTCAGCATTCGTGGAGATGGAAATGGAGTAGTTGTGGAATTTACTGGTAGCGTGGATTTAATCGCATTACTGAATCTCGTCGTGTATATGTACACCGACAAAGTCATACCAGCTTGGAGTTTCACGAGGCAATCTCCCCCTCTGGCCTACAGATATCGACAAATTCGAACGGATTTGATGAAATTAGCTGCACGACTGAACATGGGGAAGCTTGAGGCCGCCGTGCGAATGCAATCTACACCGCCCCGATCCATGAATGAGGACTTCAGAAACGCTCTTGAGGATACCGCCTTTTTCGAAGATGGGGATGCCGTACTAGATCTTGACGGCGATTCGATTCCGGTCCACAGCGCTATTATCTGTCAGAGGTGTCCGTGGTTTCAGGGCCTGTTCCAAGGACGCTCTGGAGGTGCATGGCTAGACAGCCGTCGTGCTGCACAAGAAGACGCCGATCAGGTGCACATTGACTTGCAACATATGGATCCGGAAGCATTTCACTATGTTCTCCAGCATCTGTACTCTGATACTGCGGACGATCTCTTCGATGATGTTATCGCGGATAGCATCGATGACTTCTCTGAGTTGGTTATGGACGTTATGAGCATTGCGAACGAGCTTATGATGGATCGGCTTTCTCAGATTTGCCAGAAAATTATTGGGCGCTTTGGTGAGTCCCCTCAACTTGCGAGGACCACGGATACTCGACTTCGACAGCATATACTTGGAGGCCACCTAAAATTTTTATATTTTCTATAAGAGTGGATTTTCAACACCATTTCTCGCTAACAACATTGCTAATGGTATTTGCATAGTTTCGACTCGCAACGTTTCAAATCTCCTGAATGCGATTAGTCAGTGCTCTGTCACTGAATTCAAAGATAAAGGTCTCGAATATGTCTGCCTTGAAATGGAAGGCATGCTTGAAAATCAGTGCGTTTGCATGTTTCATATACCATTGACTTCTTGTTATCTTTTACCACCTCCATTGTGACTTGAAGCAGGGAGAATCTGCGTACTAACAGTCTTGGCAGTCTTCTAGATGGTCTTGAAGAGGACCTGATGTTCGAGTTGGATGCGGTCGTCAGAGATAACCAACTCGCGAGATGCCCATTTGCGCGCAGCGGTCGAGCTGAGCTCTTGCTTCAAGAACAAAATCCTGAACTAGCCCAGGACGTCGAGGAGGAACGTCAAATACGAATCAAGGAGATGGCGTTCAGAGCAGCACCGAAAGATGACGACAGAAAACTATCTTCTTCATTCAAGACTCGTTTCGGCAGTGCGGATGATCTTTCTGGCATTTCACTTACACCAGAAAAAGGCAGACGGAAATCTCAGGCTTTTCGAAACGAGCCGTTCAGCCCAGATCTTCGACCAAAAGACTCACATACAGATCTCATCTTTGATATGGACGAAGAAGGATCTGCTGCTGCTAGTCCTGTTTCCCCGAGCCCACAGCCTATGATCGGTCACGACCAGAGCGACATGGAACTCCTTCTGCCACTCGCGGAACCTCGACAGGAATTGAAGGGTAAGATGACAGACAAGGAAGGAGTTGTCTTCGTAGGTTCACCAACGACAGCATCACACCGAGCCCCAATTTCGTCGAAATCACCCAGTGACTCCATAGGAAGGCGGGTATCCCAGGGCGGGAATCCATGGGGCGCTTCTACGCTTCCTACTTCTCGTCTTGATCTGAAAGAGATACTGGCAGACTCCAGGCCTGTTCAGTCAGCTCTCTCCGCTGGGCTGGCTGCGGAAATGAAGACTGCACAAGCAAAAGCGGCCACCCCAAGACTCTCGCAGAAAGAAAGGAAAAAGCAACTTCAGCAACAAGCTGAACAGACTGCTAGAGACGACTCTCAGTCCAGGCGACAACAACAGGTCCCCTGGACCAAAGTCGGTGAAAAGAAGGATTCGCCCTGGCAGAAGCCTGGTTCTACCTTCAAGCCATTCGTGAAAGATATGCTTGAGCCTACAGCGGTATCATCAGACGGGCCGCCCCACGCAAAACCCCTTGTCGCTGTCGAAGCTTCTTCAAGCAGGTCTATCCCGCGCCGGACGGCGTCCCCCGACACCAGGTTCTCAGGCCAGCGTCCAAGTGCCACGCCTGCGCAAGGATCTTCCACCCCCCAATCTTCACGCTCGGCTGGACTTCAAGCACGGTCACCACAGCCACTTACCCCGCACTCAAGGTCGTATATCAAGCGTGCGCCTCAACCCGAGCAGGAAGTAGGGATTGCGCTTGCGGACATCATAGGCCAGCAGCAGCGTGAGCAGCAAATGCACAAAGAAGCAGTAGCTAAACGCAGTCTTCAGGAGATTCAAGAGGAACAAGCATTTCAAGAATGGTGGGATCAGGAGAGCCGACGAACGCAGGAGGAGGAAGCGAGAAGGACGGCCAGGGATGAAGGAAAGGGGAATAAAGAAAAGAAGAAGGGACGGGGGAGAGGAAAACCGAGAGGCCCGCGGGATGTGGTGGGCACTAAGGGCATTCCAGCAGATGTGGGCGCTGGAGGTTCTGTCGGCAACGGAGGCCGTCAAGGCGGTGTTCCTGCTACTAGCACTGGCGGTAGTACAAGCGCCCGAGGTAAAGGGCGCGGTAACCGGGGTCGAGATACGGAAAGAGAGAAAGTCAGTAGAGGGGCCAACAAGGCTTAGATTCTGGTGTCGGGGAAGTTGAGAAACGATCTCTTATAGGTGCGCTCGGGATAATCGACCTGAGACGTCGCTTGAGAGACTCGCGTCGCATCGCATATACGGAGTTCCGCGACTTAGTACTTGGTGTCAATTTACTGTATATTGTAAAGCTCTGTACATCAATTGATTAAGAAGTCAAAGCCTGGATTTCGGTAGCTCTGGTGAAACAGGAGACAGAGCGACTTTCGATCGCCGGCGGTCACCAGCCGGCTTGATTTTCCTAGCTTGTGACATCTCTCCATACCTGTATTGGCCAGCATTCAAAGTTCTGCCACTCATTGTCCCCTGGCCACTGATGAAGCTCGGTCATACGAAGCGCGAGAGAAGACCATAACCCGCCCATGCCTCTTCTGTATCTCATCATTCTCCAATGTCTTCTTGTATCTCGGTTTTTCAGCTTCAGATACTTCCACTCACGGCCCGGCCATCGCCAATTTCCATCTTCCTTTGAGGCTCTTGGTTTACTGTAGTTCTGGTGAGGTTCCGCGGTTCTTAGCGAGCTCGTCGATGGCCTTGGACTCCTCTTCCAGAAGTCTCTCTAGCCTGGCCTTGTTATCTTCCAGCTTCCTATAATTCTCGTCGATATTGTTCTGCCATTTGCCTACACCGCTCTGAGCTTCTGATATTACCGCAGGATTTGGCGTTGACTATTGATCTTACCTCGCTCGTCTTGAGTGACTGCTTTATCCCGCTGCGCTTTGGCCATTTCGATTTGGTGTTCTTGGATCGCGATATCTCTAGCAATGTCATTGTGAGACATGATGGATGCGAGTGGTTGATATCGTGCTCTTGGGGGTCAATGGTATTCATCTAGGAGGCCGTGGTCCAGTCTCGTCATGACAGATGTATCCATGACGGGAGATCTCTTCTTTCGATTTGGACTTCAAATGGCCCTCTTCGGCCATACCAGCTATACTACGGGATGAATAAAGTTTTAATAATAGAGGCGACGTTGCTACTGAACACGCGGATGTCTGAGTATGATTGGACTCACGAAGAACCGTCGAACCCCTCGAAAACCTTCAGCCTTGAAAGCGGGCGGTACAGATAAAGGGACATAGATGTCTATAGCTCGATCAATCCGGAATAGGCTGCGCAGTCGATCTGTCCAACGCCGAGCACGTCCATTGCGCCATTTTCCCTCACCTCATCCAACCGATTCGATGCATGCATTCTTCTGACCCAAAGTTCAGTCGATGTCGAAAGACACGTGGAGTCGTCATAGGGCCCCTACACACGGCCGTATACCGCCATTGTCGAGGAGTCAGCAAGCCCAATTACTAGACAATCACGTTGAGCCTCAACGGGTACAGTTGCTTGTCACCTCTCATGTCTCGGCAGTATTGGTCAGCCTATCACCCACGATTGACAGCCAACCGTGTGATCGACCGATCATCGGAGTGGTGATGAGTCTTTGCTGCCCAATGTGAACCAGCAAGCATATTCCAAGCCCAAAGGATCAGGGCTGAGTCCTGAAGGAGATAAGGTTCTAGGTACGTGCCTTGTGACAGCGACCGGTGAGGGAGTGTAGCTTAGGAAGGTTCAGGGTTCTGTTTGACGGCTCACTTGGGATGCTGCAAACTCTACAACGCCATGGACCTGTGGCTCGCCAATCCCGCGCAGATAGGTAAGTATCTATTGGCCATAACATGGGCTCGGCTGATGGTCTACTCAGCGTTCATGGGTTACCTCTATGGTCACGAGCGACAGTCATGGATATCGTTCCAAGCATATTGACTGGGCGTAGGATTATGCAGGATACTAGTCGCATGCATAAATGGCTGAGCGGCAGTGGGCCTTGTGGTGGTCCCATGCTTCCGCTGGGCTCCGTAATACTCATATTCTATAGGTGGGCTGGTTGTGCCAGTTCCGTGGGTCCTTTCGATGGCGATTCACACTTCCAGCATGGAATCACTGCAACTCTTTGGAGGTACATGCTTTTGAATACCCATCACGTGGTTCTGCTACTGATTCGAAGGATTCCTCACTTGTCATGTGCACTTTATACCAACATAACGCAGTCCTGTGTCTGTTGCTAGCTCCATATTCGACTCCAGTCGGTTCGCCATGGACGGCATAACTCTGTGCCATATCTCCACATCGAGGCACCTGCGTGGACTCTCCAAGAAAGTAGAGGATACTGTCCTCCACAACATTGTAGGTAACGAGATTGGGAACGAGGTCATCCACGCGGCCTTCATCCGCCACTGCGTACCGGACTCGGCCCCACGGGTCGGCCCGCACGTCGTAGGATCTTCTCCTTCCGCTGCGATCCTGGAACTGCATGCCGGGACGGTCCTGCCGGTCGACGCGAGTAGCTAGAGGCTTCCCAGACACAATCGTACCTTGCGAGCTACGAGAAGCATCATGGCCTTCCATCGCTCCGTCGAGGAGATCATAAACAAGTATAATGTAGTATCTCGAGGTTATTAGAGCGGCGAGAACATGATCGCCTGCGACAGTTGGTATAGTGAGAACGACGCCGCGACCCAGGCCATCTTGTGTACAGCCGAGACGCTGCGGACACTGTTTCCAGACCGTGAGGCTTTGGTGGACTTGTCTGCGGTAGAGATGAAATTCCCGCCCGATAGAAGGTTACGGAGGGCCGTAGGTTTGGAATGCGTGTCTGGACACACACCACACCCTTCATGCTTGCCTGGCAGGACGATGGATCGAGACCAGGTCGAGATGGTGAAAGTAAGCAAGCATCTGAAGGGCCGCCGATCATGATGAGTGTACGCTTTCGCGTGCTCGAGGCCACACGGCATTTACTTAACCCTTGTGGGAGTTTCTTCACTTTCCTGGCTCTCACTGCTGGCTGGCCAGATAGGGAGCTGAACTGTGAGGCATGGAGATGACAGTGCTAAACTACAATCTCTTGATGGCCCGAACTGGTACGATACCAAACGTCTCAGCGCATCACTCTATTTTCCCGGCATGTTGCATGTCTCGGGAAGTATGTTATTTGAGCGTCAATCACGTCAGACAAGAATGTTTGTGGCGACCTCGCGAACGGATTGCTTTGATGATGGGCATGTGCAGATATCGACTCGATCTTAGAGCGCGCTACCCGCTGCAACAATCGACCGAAATAGTCGAAATCCCCATATCACTCTCCATACCCGCTACGTACTTCACGCCTCATGAATCACACATCAGTGCTTACCTTATACTTTCTTTATGTATTTGAGCGCATCATTCATTGCACTCAAAAGATTTCATATGAGCTCTAGACGCATGAGTACAGAGCTTCGGAGCCTACGTACATTGGGAGCTACGAAGATCAACACCGAAGCAAGGCCATGCATAATGCTGACCGCAACGATCGCTGGCTGAGTTTTTGTCATGTTGCATCTTCCAGGTAAGCTTCCTTCATGTGCCTCAATCAGACATGCCGGTCTGCTACGCAAGGGTTCGGCGCGTTCTAGATGCAATAACATGCGGTGCCTCTCGTATGCAGTACCTCGTATAGAGTCTTGGCGAGCGAGCGATGCGACCTCAATACCATCATCAGCTCGGCGATCTGGGGGCATCGCATAGATGACTTCTCGAGTGAATAAGTATTGCCTGATGGCTCCCACGCGAGACCTCTCCTCTGGATTGACTTCGTCCTTCGTGCCTGATGCTCGAGCCCGGAATCACGTAAGTGAAAACTAGACAAGTTCAACGCTTAGTTATAAGCGAAAACCTCCGGCGCCCAGTGTTACCAGCCTGATTGAATCAAGAGCTCCGAAATGATGTTGGAGTCCATCGCCTTGATCGTGGCGTCAGCTTTCACCTTCGCTGGCGCCTGCGACATTCCTGATACCACATTGCCGAATTCCATCCCAGAAGGTTTCGCTATCCAGGTACAAAATGCCTCGTTTCCCGACATCCACAAGCACTTCATGAATATCTGGGACTGGGGCGGAGGCGATCAGCATTTATTCGTCAGTCCTGCTGGGAACTCCACGAGCGAGCTGACTCTCGTGGACGGCGTGATCACACTGCCCTGGGACCCGCCGCGCCGCGCAGTCATAAACGGGGAATATGAGGTCAAGGACAACACCACGAAGATGTTCATGACCGACCGCGGCGATCCCCGGGCCATCTTCGACGTGGTCTACGGCTGCGACCCCGATACGGACGAGCTGCAGATGGAACTCCAGTTCAAATCCAGGCAGGACTTGGAATATGGAGGAGACGTCGGTGTGCGGCCATTCAATGGCATGTACGATTTTCGATGGACGCCGGCTGGGACTACGGGTGAGTAGTAGTTTTGACTGCGATATTGCAAGCCCTCCAGGGAAGGAATGCTTTGGGCTGATGATCTTTTCAGCATATGACCCCGACCGACCTTGGACTAAGGTGACTCTGGTTGTTGTACAGGCAACGGACGTATCGACCTAGAGGCGATGGTCTTGGAAGTGAGGAAGGTTCGCCTGGACGTGGCTCTGACTCGGCACATACATAAGCTGTGTTGTGCTGCTTCGCGACGTCTTGTATGACTGCGAGGGAACATTACAGCTTGCTGAGATAGCCTAGCACCACAAGCGAAGATAGCAAAGTTCCGAAGAGAATAGGGCAATGCGCTCAATATAAAACAAAGAAAAAGTGTCCAATAGCTTGGCCCAGCCATGCCGTCGGGAGCTGACACGCGGAGCGACCCGGATGAGGTAGCGGTACACGAACCCAGTGTTCCTAGTTCCAGTTTGTAATTCTGCATCCTGGAATGCTGGTGCCCCTACAAACCCGTGCCTTCGACTCATGTGTTCCCACCCGGAGTACTCACTAGGTTTCAAGAGATTGCGTGTACATGCACACAAGTAGCCAGAGCACGTAGGAAGGCATTGCACGCGAGGCCTGGTGGATGCAACTGCACCTCCTCGTCTACGAAACCCATCAACTATCGTGTCTGAGTCGAATACTGCTAATTAGCTCGGTAGCAGGTGAGTATACGGGACAGGTTCCCGTAAGAATCCCGTAAGAAGTGGACAGCTCCAGATCGTCCACATATAGACCACAACGGATTAGAGTAGTTCCCATTGGCTTCAAAGGTATATCCACGAATATCCAAAGAATATAAAGGGGACGAGTCACAAGTGATCCCAAATTATCATTCGGTGAGCATTCTCTCGGTCCCTCACAAGTCGAAGATGTTTCGGCTGAATACTTCCTGAAGAAACGGCGCGTCACAGAAAAATGGCCAAGTCTGCTTCCCATTCTTTCGATGGTGATCCCGACCACACGTCTTATACTATATCACGGTTGCCGAAATGTTGCTTGTTCTGACTAGAATATCCTGACTTGAATCACCCTTGCTCCTATCGAGTTTGAACCGTTCGCGGATAAGGCAGGAGAAGGGAGTCCACGTAGGAGAGGATTCATAAGTCGAAGGATCAAAATTCGACGCGTACCGGTGGTCGCTCTGCGAACCAAGGCTATTTCGTCTAGCTCATTGCGACGAGTATCGTTCAACCTGGAGAACATGGCAGACAACAGTAGTCTGATATCTTGGTATGAAGGCTGTGGATTTTGAAAGGACCCAGAGAACGAAGCGAAACAGCATCGCGCATTCAAATTTCAAGAGACTCTGCAGTCGTCCTCTCCTTGGCAAATTCGGCTATTCCAACATCGAACATTTCCACGAGATGAGAGCAGCACAGACTCTGCGCCGGTAAGAAAAGGGGCATGCATAGAAGGGAAAGAGTTCGGCGCTGACACCTCAGGCAGATACATATGCCTGTTTCCGAAGACGAAATCTCTTGGCTTTCATTACTCTACGGGCTGTGGAAACCCGACTAATAAAGTGTATTGGGAATTAAGAATGCATCAGGCACTGATCAACACGGTGCAGCATCCTTTTCATCTGTGACACAACGGTCTTTAATCTTCACGGCCTGTTGGGCTGAGGTCTATTGAGCCGAGAAAAGATATTCGCAGTGCCGATCGCGCTCCCGCGTCTCTCAGCTCTCTCCGGACCATCCTCAATGTACGATTCCGGCACGGCACGTCGACTTTAGCTCGGGTTAGGGCACTGAAGAATCTTCTCTCATGAAGATCACTTCCCGCGCCTCTCGTCGGAACAAAGCCTTGCGAGAAGTTGGGCTTGGCTAGACGGCAATGATCAGTCAGTGACACGTGCTTCACTTTGATGAATGTGTTCCTGCGCTGAATCGACACAGCCATGAGGCTAACTGAGGCCGCGGATGGCGTCTGTCATGTAGAAGCTGCATGGATCTAAGGACATGCGGGAAGTGCTCATCCCCTGATTGCTTCTGGGCTTTTCTGCAATGTCATGCACAGCCAGCACCACCACCACAACAACATGCTACCGCCTCAGTCCTCAAGGTGCTTCCTGTGTGATGTTTCATGCGATTCTCAAATTTTCGCAGGCCGAGATCAGAGTGCATGGATTCGGTCGGATTGGACGTTTGTCAAACCTGGATATCGGGACGATCGTCAGTTGTCCACCCAAATAGTCTGGTTCGCCTAAGGAAGGATCTGAGAGAATCGCAGTCGCAGCTCCACCAACAGAGATGCTAGCGAAGATCGTGGATCGAAGCGCAAAAGAGATCAAGCTTGTGGGGTTCAAGACGGTCGTCGTGCCGAGAAATTGAGGTGATCTCCAGAAAGAATGTATCCGGCACAGGATGCAAAAGGGACTTTGCTCTTTCGACACATTATGAGTTTGCTGCGTTGGGCGACGAGTGTAAGCTAGCGGGCTTAGCACAGCTGCTACGCTTCGACTTTAACCAAGGAGGTGAATGGTGTCAGGAGTCGGCATGCGCTAGACATATTACCTCTGGAGAAGAAGCATTGGACCATGCTGTCGGACCGTGCTATACGAACGGGCCGGGTGTGTCATATCACGCTGGACTTCCGAAGGGGATTCGATGCTCGGTGCTGCCAACGGATTGTGCAAGTACCTGACGTTAGAGTCAATATTCCTTTTTGTCGAGAGTCATCTTCCGAGATGAGGTGGACTTGGTCTGACTTGGTGAGCACAGTCCTATGTATGTACCAGTCCTACTACAGTACTATACAGTACTATACAGCACTAGCCAGCAGCAGATCCGGAGGTCGTCGGGCTGGTCGGGGTCTTCAGCATTGAGCTCCAGCGGCAACTAGTTAGCGCTCACAGCAAGCAGCGGCGGGTCCTGATGTCGCCGCAAAGATGCATCCATCTACATATACACATATGTACATACGAGGTTTGCTAGTAGCGATACCACACCCAAGAGCACACCAGGGGCTTTGGCTACCAGAGTAGTCCGTCTTGGCAAATCATTCGGAAACAACCCAAGGTGTCGAGTCTTCAACTCCATCGCGGCAACTGCTGAACCGTGAAGATGGCTGTCAGCTTGGTCCGTGAACGCGTTCCCGCTGCTCAACACGGTTGGCCTAGCCAGCCGAGCATCATCAACACGACGTGTATAAGTAAACCTGTCTGATCCGGCTCGAGACATGTTTCTGTTCTTCACCACTCACCAGTGCCTCATCACAATCTTTTCTTGTGCTCCTATATAGCAAAGCATCACTCGTTTACTGCTCTGCATTAATCCATTCGTTACTTCGATTCTCAACCGAGTCACTTCGTTTACTCTCTTTAACTAGGCACTTTAATTCACAAATCCATCACCATGAAGCCTTCTACTCAGCTCGCTCTTCTGGCCCTCGCTCTTAGCGCCTCCGCCGAGGTCAACAACGGCACACATGGCATCTTGAGATTGCCCCTCAAGCGCACTCCCGGCCACGGTTCTGGCGATGTTAAAGTCATGGGAAACGCTTCGCTTGGCAAGCGCCATCTTATCGCTGATGTTGGCGCCGATGTTGGTGTTGATGTTGATGTTGGTGCTGATGTCTCCGTTGGTGTTGGCGCTGATGTCTCCGCCGGACTGAGCACCGTCAAGTCTGCCCTCGGTAACTGCCACCACCAGTTCCAGTCCTGCAACTCGGCTATCCTTGCCATCAGTGTCGAGGCCGATGTCAATGTCCAGGCCAAGGCTCTCGCTGAGCTCATTGTCGTCCTCAAGGCTTCCGTAGCCTCCATCAAGGCTGCCGCCCACCTCTCCGTCGCAGACTACCTGTCCCTGAGCGCTATGATCGGCGAGCTCAAGGGCTCGTGCGGCTCCATGATGGGCTCCTTGGTCGCCAAGAAGGCCATGATTTCCGGCGCCGACTGCTGCAGCACCGTTGGTGACAAGGTCGTCGACATCAAGGCCGAGATCCAGCTCCTCGTTGAGGCTCTCGTTGCCATCTCAGCTGATGCCGACATCAGCTTCGACATGGGCTCCTTCTCCATCGACGCTAGCGTCGATGTCAAGGCCTTCGCTGCGGTTATTGCTGAGCTCGGCGCCAACGTCGAGATCGGTATCGGTGCCTTCGGCGAGGGCAAGTGCATCAACAAGGGCAAGGGCGGCAACAATGTCCACATGGGCGGTGACGAGACCACCACTGCCGGCTCTGGTTATGAGACTGGTCACATGACTGGTGCTTACCCTGCTGCCACTGGCACCGGCTCCCCCGTTGGCAACAACGGCCCTACCGGTGCTGGCTGGGGATCTGGCTATGAGACTGCTACTTGGACTGGTGCTTACCCTACTGCCACCGGAACTGGCTCTGCTGTCGGCAACAACGGTCCTACCGGTGCTGGCTCTTGGCCTACATCCGCTGTCTCTGGCACTGAGGCCGTCTGGACTGCCACTCCTTCCTCCGGTGCTGGCGGTAACTACGGTTCCGGCTCCGGCTCTGGATCGTGGTCTGGCTCTAACAGTGGCTCCGGCTCGTGGTCTGGCTCCAACTCTGGCTCTGGATCTTGGACTGGTCCCAGCTCTTGGGCTGGCTCATACCCCGTCACCAGCATGGGCCCCAGCGGTTACCCCGTGACTCTTGGCTGGGCTTCCCAGGCGCCTACTGCTACCGGCTCCTCTACTTTCGCCGTCGTTACTGGCGCCGCTGGTTCCTACGCTACTGGTGCTTCCAACAGCACTGCGGCATACCCCACCAAGTCGATCGTCACTGCTGGATCGTCTATGGTCCAGATCTCCTCTGTCCTTCTAGGAGCCGCTGCCATCGTTGCCCTGGTTCTCTAAGTCTATTCTCTTGAGACTTGAGCATCTTGAAACATTCTGAACGTCTTGGCACTGGAAAATGTTGGAAGATGCCGTAGTGCTGTCATTTGCTTTGTGGAGCATGGACAGGAAAACTCACTGTTATTTAGCGGCCCTATTGTTGCTGATGAATATTGCCTACTGTAATTAATATATGAACTCATTATGAACTGAATTTCAAATTCTTCCCCTAAATTGACTATCATTGGGAATGTAGAATTTTGATACGTTATGTTCGGCATGCGATTTGGTGTTTGGTTTGCATGATTGTGGTCCAGGCCATTCGTGACAGGTTAAGACTTATTAATGCTGAAACTCATCCTATCCTACAAGTCCGTATAGCACAGAGGATGGCTACACAATGGGGATTGTTATAGAACAAGGATATTGCATGTGCGGATTGGATCCGGCCCATAAGTACTCAGGCGTCCTACACCTCTTGTTTACGATGCTAGCAAGAGCAAGAGGTACTCTTCAACTGATGAACAAGTAAGGTTATTCTTTTTAGAATAACAAAGATGTCAAGTGAAGACAATCAAACACTCACGCCAAGCATCGGCCTTGAACTCGAGTTCCTTCTCTTCGTCAAAGAAACCGGGATCGAAACAGATATACCTACGATGTTCAAGTCCTCCCGGGGGAAGCCTATCTCTTTGCCGAGTAACCAGCTAGAGGATGAACAGGCGCGAGAATTCGCGGTGCAGCTCCTTATTGATGCCACTATTGCACAAGTCACTTCGCAACACACAGGCGATCGTGTCGTCAGATCCGCCGCTCAGCTCAGAGATCCTAATGCGTGGCACCTCCGTCGGGCGCGAACGTGGGTCGTTGACAAGGACGGCTCTGTCTCTCTGCCCCCAGAGCTTGCGTCCGACCCTGTCATCGCGCAATACACCTGCATGCCCGTCGAGATCAACTCGCCGGCGCTGTTTGCGACCGATTCTTCCTATGCGGAGACGCACGCCGTGGTCAAGGCCCTCCGAGACGAGTATTGGCTATTTTGCCCGCCCACTTCGGGTCTTCACGTTCATTATGGCAATGGTGAGAATTACATTCCGTTTCATAGCCTTCGACGCATCGGGGCTTTCCTTTTCGTCGCTGACCCCGTTCTCGTCCAGCTCCATCCCGCGCATCGAAGAGACAACCAATACTGCCG
This sequence comes from Xylariaceae sp. FL0016, assembly GCA_022578815.1. Taxonomy (NCBI): domain Eukaryota; kingdom Fungi; phylum Ascomycota; class Sordariomycetes; order Xylariales; family Xylariaceae; species Xylariaceae sp. FL0016. Next base: position 534,226 of record MU388745.1, read on the forward strand.
AAGCAATAGGAATTACAGCGAGATCGCACATGGAAAGTCGGCGACAGCAGCCGCTAGAGAAAGCGGTACACAAGAAAAGGAGGAAGCGATCGAGCCTTTTCCTGCAACCGTCTCGCCGTCGTCCGTTTCGCCCTTCGAAAATCAGTGGGTTTTCCAACGAGGTGAGTTAGGGGGTAATATATTCAATCCCACTGAGTTCGCAAGGGGTCAACCTGCAGAACAGCTGCGCATCCCGGGAGCGGACACGACGCAGCCGGTCCCTCTCCTTCGTGCTTTTGACGAGCTTTTCAAATCCGTAAACGCGCCAACGACGGCGTATTTGCTGAATGGTCCCGAACGTCTCGCCTACAGTTTCGTGGCTTACCTCGTAACGCGATACAGAGTTGGCCCCCAAATGCCCCCTCATGCCGGTTCTAGTAGCAGTGGCTCGACAACCGAGTCTTCTTCGCATGAAGAGACCTCATCCTCGTCTTCCGATTCGAATGCGGCGGGCGCCCTCTCGGCCCAGAATAATCAGCCGAAGCGCACGATCGAGTTTCGGCAAGCAGCTGGATCGATAGAGCCTGATCAAGTGGTCGCGTGGGCACAGGTCGTGGTCGGCCTTTGCATGTTTGCCAGCACGGCCAATCTCCGACGCCTGGCGCACATTGCCGTCGACTGTGCCGAGGCCGAAATAGATGCTACGTGGTACGACGTTTTCGACTTGCTCGAAGAAGTAGGATTGACTGACCAGGGTAAGGTCTTGCAGAATGGCATAGCGACTAGCCGGCAGAATTATACGCCTGTTCGAAGAATTCGATTCTCTGCGCCCGCTCCGCCTGCCATGTTCTCTCCGATTACCCAACCCCGAAGCCGAACACCTTTTGCCCGGCCCGACGACGAGATGTTCCTCGTGCGGCTTCTCCGGTCGCTCACATCGTACTTTTCTCTTTTGCCATCCAGGAATTGATTTTGTTCAAGTGCGTCTCCTACGATGTTCCTTTTGACATCTTCGCTTCGTGTAGATCTTGGCAAGAAATTTATGGAAATCAGTCTTAAGTATTTGATCAACACAACCATAGGATGAATCATACGTGAGAGGTGCCGAGGCTTGTCATCATTGGCGATGAGGCATGAGTTATCGCTAGAACTTGCTTGGACGATGTAGTAGAAGTGATGGTATCAGTGAATGGCTTGATCATCATACACCAATTATGACCCCAGAATAAGGCAGCTAGAAACTTCAACTAGTGAAAATATTTGGGCGCTGTAGCTTTACACGCCTTCCACGCCTTACCCAGAGCTTCGACTGCCTCGTCTGATAGCTGTCCCTTCTCCAGGTCGACGAGGTTATTCTCGAGATTCTTCACAGTGCCGGCGCCAACGATCACCGCGTCCCCCGACTCGACACGCAGAGCCGAGTGGTGCACCAGCCAGCGCAGGGCCATCTCCGGGATGCTCATGCTGAGCTTCTCTGCGGCGGAAAGGATGATATCCAACGCGTCCCAGTAGCCCTCATTCCAGCCATACTTCAGATGCAAGTTTCCAATCTCGTCACCGCGCTTGTATCGCCCGGTCAGGAAACCGCTGGCAAGCGGGGAGAATGCGTACAGGGCGATCCCGTAGTGCCTCAGGCAGGGAAACAAGCTCGTCTTCCACGCATCGATGCAGCGCGTGGTAGTGGCCCTGGTAGACGGACGGTTTGACCCAGCCGTGACGGTCACAAATCTCGCACTGGACAGCAATCAGTGGTCACAACACCTGAAGTCCCGGAGGGGTCGGGGAACGTCACAAACCATGTGCGCCACCTCCCACGCCATGAAATTACTGATACCCCAGCGTTTGAAGGAGCCCTCCAGTTGTAGCTCATTCAGAGTACGAAGGGTATCCTCATAGGGGTGCTTCCGATCAGGGCCATGCACTGCAGCCCAATTCATGATCAGTACGTACAGTCCCTTCACACAGACACCACCGCGGACTCACAATAGAAAAGGTCAATCTTCTCGGACTTGAGTGCCTTCAAGCTGTCCAGCATCCCCCGACGAACATCCTCGGGCGCGTGCGTGTACCCAGCCGTCTTCTCTAACGGGTTACCAGCAGATGGGTAGAGCTTTGTGCCCATGGTGAGGCCCCGGGACTGCCAACCCACCTCGCCCAGAAGCTCCTCCGTGGTGCCCTCGCCGTATTGACGCGAGCAGTCGAGCTCAACGTGCGCATGCTTCTGAAAAGCGTCGAGCACCTGGTTTGCCTGTTCGACCGTGTTGATGTATGGTGAGCCCCGAGTGCCTGTATATACCTATGAGCAAGGTTTCCCGTTGGAGATCTGTATGCTTGCTTAACGTACCTGGGGCCCCGAAAGACATTGTTCCGCAAACGACATTGTTCCGCAAACGACCTTCATCTTGTAGTGATAAGGATATCGTGATACCTAATGGTGTCTTGTGACAATGAAGGAGTGCCCAGGAGAGTGCGACCGCAGCTGGTAGATTGATATTTTGTAGGGATTTGTGAAAAGCTGCGAGTGACCGATATGTCTACGGAGAAAGATCATCTGTGCCATATCGCAACTCTCATCGAGGTTTATATAGGCGTAAAGCCATTCCGTGCCAGTGACACGCGGCGGGCATTACCTACCGGCCAACGCGGGGATAAGGCTTCAAAGTCCATCGAGGCGCAGCTCGGCAGCTGGGATCTCCTCATAGATGAACCTGTCGTGCTGTACTCGATATGAGGCTTTCCGAGGTCTGTTCTGTCAGCGAGCTTTGGATTGAACAAATCAAAGCCCAAGTTTTCCGATCTGACCAGTCACAATCATCATGATGGGACTACCTTGGCCCCATCGTGGCCATCTATCAAGGACCATCAATATTTCCTGGCTCCCTATCCGCCCTAAAACGGAAGGGACTCAAGACATCGCTGACGAATGGATCAGATCGATGAAAGGTCTGAGGCTCGCAGGATTGTTTTTCAGTGTTGCGAGAACAGCCACATACCTAAGTAGGTACTGGTATCAGTGAGAGGCAAAGTCAGGCGGGGCACAGCTCCCATTGTGCACCGAGAGCTGGCAGTACTAGGGGAGGTACTTACCTGAGAGGTACTTAGGCAATGCTTTGATGTACAAGCACACGGATGGTACGCCCTTTCTTTAGAGCTATTGTAGACTGGTCATACCTCGAGCTCTATTCTTGCATGATGGGCACAGGTCTTGCATAAAAGTGATAGTTGTGGCCCGCGTGTGTGTGGCTTGCGGGATAACTGCAAGGTGGCCGTGAGAGTATCTGGATATGAGGACGTGCCGAGCTACCTAAGGTAAGATCTATCTACCACCGGCCCAATCCAGCAAGTCTTACATATGCAGAGTGCCCTTCTGCAGGGCATTCCGTGCCGTAGGTATCCCTTCCTGTTTGCTTGAGCACACCGATCGCTCAGAGCGTATATTTATCAATGGATGAGGTAGCTTCGTGCGGACTAGGTAGGTAGGTATCTTTGACCATATACAATCCGCCATTTCCGTTATGGCCAAAGTCAACCAATCGATGCCGCCTAGTTCGTTGGAAGCCAGGCTAAACGTTACAAATCTGGATGTCGTCCTATCAAAGTAAGTAAGAAGCACTCCTTTTTTAGTATCGATCGACTCGACACATTTTGCAAAATGCTAAGGCCTAGAACCATTGGCATGCATTATGTGGCGTAGAACTCTGCTGGTCAGCATCTACTTCGGTATATCTCATATTCTATAGGTCGTATCCGGCACTCTCCGTCCAGCGAGGATGCTCCTAATCGGCACCTCCTACTATATTAACTACATATGTTGATGTCGGTGTAAGGTTGCTGAGCTCTCTTCAATCAACACCTTGCGGTCAAGAGTGTGAGTTGATCACCAATCCGCCCCCGACCAAAGACTACGACTTTATCTACTCGACTATCAAGCCTCCCGGCCACGCATGCATCCCATCAAGTACGACGTAGAAAAGGGCCCAGGGCCCTCACAGCCAAGTATCCAGGAGGCGCTTTCGCAGACCGAATCCGGCACGCCCCATCTGCCCGTACCGTCACTCCTCCGTCGCTGGAATGCGCGCATCGAGAACCTCGCCGGTTTCGAGGCCCGCGGCATCGCCCGCGTTGCGCCCGGCGAGCGTCAGCAGCCCTCGCGCGCCAGCGACGTGCAGCTCGCGCTCCTGTGGTTCAGCGCCAACGTGTCCATCAACAACCTGGCCGTCGGCTTGTTCGGACCCCTGGTCTTTGGCCTTGGGTTCCGCGACGCGGCCGCGTGCGCCGTCGTCGGGGCATTCCTGGGGAGCCTCTCGACGGCGTATATGAGCATCTGGGGCTCGCAAAGCGGGAATCGTACGATGGTGAGTAGATGTGTCGTAGTGCCGCCATCCGCAAAGATGGAGGTATGGGCTGATGGCTGGGAGCACGCAGGTCGTGGTACGCTACTTCATGGGATACTGGCCTTCTAAAGTCCCTTGCGCCTTGAACATTGTGCTGATGGTTGGGTATTGCACGATCGATGGTATCATCGGTGGTCAGGTCCTCTCGGCCGTCAGTGGAGGAACTATGACGATCGCGGTAGGTATCGTGGTCGTATCGTTGGTCAGTTGGGTCGTCGCTGTGTTTGGAATGGCTCTGTTTCATCAATATGAGCGCTTTGCCTGGATCCCACAAGTTCTAGTCTTGTTCGTACTGGTTGGCTGCGCCGGACCGTATTTTGATACCACGACCCCTTCATCCGTTGATGGTAAGATTCTGGCGGCAAATCGGCTCTCATTCCTGTCGCTTTGTCTTTATGTTCCCAGTTCGTGGGCTGGCGCAGCATCTGATTTCTACGTCTACTACCCGGAAGACACTTCGCCCAAGAAGGTCTTTCTCCTCACGCTGTCTGGTATTTGGGCCTCTTTCTGTCTCGTCTTCCTTCTAGGTATCGGTCTGGCAACAGGCATACCTTCGAATCGCCCCTGGTCGGATGCTAATGCCATATCTACCGGGGCCCTGATAACCGCCGGATACGATCCTCTCCATGGCTTCGGAAAGTTTTGCTCCGTCGTAGTAGCACTCGGCGTCATCGCGAATAGCATTCCAGGTACATACTCGGCGGCGCTTGGTTGTCAGGTCATGGGCCGCTACGGGAAAGCCGTCCCGCGGTGGATTTGGTCCTCGGTCCTCATTCTCATCGAGCTTATTCTCGCCCTGGCCGGTCGTGAGCACTTGTTCTTGATCTTCCAGAACTTCCTTGCGCTGATGGGATATTGGATTGAGTTTATGGTGTGCATCATACTCGAAGAGCACCTCATCTTCCGGCGCAGGATGGGCTTTGACTGGACGAGATGGGAGGACAAACGCGATCTCCCGCTTGGTTTCGCTGCATTGTCTTCTTTCTTGCTTGGTTGGTTGGGCGCTGTTTTGGGCATGTACCAGGTTTGGTATGTTGGGCCATTAGCGGCTCTGGCTGGAAATGCTGATGTGGGCGTTTGGGTGGGCTGTGGTTTTGCTCTGGTATCTTTTCCACCACTGAGGTCTCTGGAGTTGAGGAGATTTGGCAGGTGAATCTAATGAGCAAGCATTTGTTTACAAATTTTGCCCGATGCTACCACAGGCATTGGATTCGTTGTGCGCGAGTGCGTGCAATAAGGCCTCGACGGCGCAGACGGTTCTCTATGAGTCAGGATGCAGGATGGCAGTCTAATGTCGTTGACCCCCCCTCACTAGTTTTTAAGTACGTTTCCATTACTATTACAATCGTATTGCATAACATGGCCAGTTGTTGATGTTCAGAACTCGAGCTTGTGGCCAGTGCCTCTACCCCAGTCCCCATGTTCATACCATCGCCTTGGGGAGTATGATGGCATATTCTTGGAGTGGTCAGTTAAGCGCAAACAGACCCATGTATCTATTCGGAATCACTGTCATGCAGAATGGCTCACTCTCATTTGTGACACCATACCAGAGCTTGTTTGTTCCCACTACTTTGTCAACATGCTAATAGTACAGAACAAAGAACACGGTCGTGGCCTTTGCTGAGTGTGAGATGGCGCAAAAAACACACATGGCTTTTGTACCAACTCAAAGAACTCCTCTTCCCGAGTGGCAATGTCACTTGTATATATCAAGGCTCATCTGCCAAAATAAACCTTTTGTCTGTCATCCAGATTCGCCGATACAGATTGTACACACGAACCATGGAATCACTCAGCATCATACCGGTCGCATACGCGCCTTCCGACTCGAGCAATGAGGAAAAGCCCGTGGGTAGCTTCATAGGGATAGTGGCATGGTTGAACGGAGTTGTCGATCCTCTAGCAACAGGATCGCCGCCGCCCATCCCACCTAAGAGCCCACTACGGCATACTGGTACGATCAAAGGGGACACCTCGCGGCAAGCGGCGCCTCCGAAGTTAACAAAAGAAAATAAAAGCACACATGTTTTGCCGAAGAGCAAGCATTACATGCAAAGTAAGGGCCAGTAAGAGTGCCAATACACCGCCAATAGTGGCAGAGTGAGATGAGGAGGACAAGCTTTGTTGCGCCACTCTCTGGGTTTCGTAATTAAACTAGATAGTAAGAACTACGAAGATCTCACTAAAGTCATTGACTTGGTCAAAATAATGCCCTGGAACCTGATATCACTGATGCTCTGTGATTGGCATACGAGGACACTAAGGCGAGAAGTTATCTTCTGAGTAACTCATTCTATAGACGCCTAGATAGCTTGCACCCGTCGTTCGAACCTTGGGATCTGCTTCGTGAATTTCGCTGGATCGTCTCGAGCACCGTCCTTCCAATACTCATATTCAATCCAGGCATTTTCAGGCATCTGCTCCTCCATGGCAGCCATCCAATTACCTAGATCAGGCGAGAGCGGAATGACGCCGGTCTCCAGCACGTATATATCCCACAGCTTGATGAGCTCCTCCAGCTTCTGGGGCTCTTCCTGGGCCAGGTCGTGGACCTCGCCGGGATCCTTGGCGAGATTGTAAAGTTGCCATCGCTCGGGGCCTTTGGGCTTGGGGATGAAGACAATCTTCCAATCGCCCTTGCGACAGGCGGCCCGTCCGCACGTCTCCCATCCATTGATGAACTCCTTATCGTGGATTGTGTCCGCCTCCTTCTGGAGGTAGGGGACCATGGACCTGCCCCGCATCCCGACGACCTGTCGGCCTTGGTATGTCGGTGCAGGGTGCTTGATGCCAGCCATCTCCAAGATCGTGGGAGCTAGGTCCATGACCGTCGCAAACTGATGTGTTATGCTGCCGCCGGGAACCTTGCCACTGAAGCTGCTTGGTGGCTTCATCATGTAGGGCACCCGTACACCTCCCTCTGTCGTGTACGCCTTGTAGAGCCTGCTCGGCGCTGTGGCGGCTTGTGCCCATCTCGGCCCATACCATATGAACGAGTCGCCATTCCCAAGGTTGTCGATGCTGTTGTTGTAGTACTTCTGCAGATGCGAAATCATGGTGCTCTGCACAATGGGATAGGCTTCGTAGGCAGCGCCCTCGGCGCCGTTGTCGGAAAGGAAGCAGATGAAGGTGTTGTCGAGCTCACCAATCTCTTCCAAGTATTTGGTGATCTTCCCAACGTTGGCATCGATGCTCTCAACCATGCCTGCAAAGCATTCCATTGCCCGACATGAGTTGGCCTTCTCCACATCACTCATCTCATTCCACTCTTTGACCTCATCGGCCACGACAGGATGAGGTTCTACCTCTTGTGAGACCATTCCCAGGTCCTTGAGCTTTTGAAGGCGTTTTTGGCGAAGAGCTTCCGGGCCCTCATCGTACACACCACGATACTTCTTGATATACTCTTGCGGAGCCTGTAACGGCCAATGAGGAGCCGTGAAGGGCAGGTAGCCAAAGAACGGTCGTTCGTCGTCGCTCTCCTTCCAGTCCTTCAGATACTGCAGCATCTTGTCGCCGTAGCCGTCCGACGAGTACCAGCCATCGGGAAGCTTTTTGACGTACTCGCCATCCTCGCTGTGGAGAGCGATGAAGCTCATGGTCATGAACTCGGGAATCTGATCCGCGCCTTTCAGCTGCGGCTCGTACGCGTAGTGATTACTGCAGGCCGGGAGATGCGCAAAGCTCCTCTCGAAGCCTCGCACCTTGGGGCTGCGGTCCGGAGTGAGTCCCAGATGCCACTTTCCCGCCATGACGGTGTGGTAGCCACCATCGCGGAGGAGCTCGGGCAGCGCCACGACTCGCTCGTTCAGATAACCTTCATACCCGGGCATACCCCGCTGGACCGCCGTCGACATGGTACCATTCGGGTCGTTCTGGCCGGAGATGTTGGTCCATTCGACCAAGTTGCCCAGACCGGCGATGTGGTGATCAGTGCCGGTCATGATCATGGCCCGTGAGGGCGAGCATGCTGCGGCGGCATGGAAGTCGGTGAAGAGGACGCTGTCCTTGGCAAGTTTATCCAGGTTTGGCGTGTTGATCTCACCACCGAACGGCCCAATGTCTGAGAAGCCCAGGTCATCGGCGAGGGCAATGATGAAATTGGGCCGCTTTCCAGGAGCCATCTTGCTAGGAATAAAGTCTTGGGTAAGTGTCTTAGATGATGGGTGTCCTTCAGAGCTCCTTTGGATTTTAAGCGTGGTCAGTGAAAATGGCCCCTATTGACCACGGAACACGAAGTGAGGGGTTTGGTGTTGGTGTTGGTGTGTATAGCAAGGTACAGTAGGTAACAACTAATGGGAAGTCCATGTAGGTATGCAGAAAAGACCTCACCAGCACCAGCTTCGGAATCCACTTGATGAGCCACGATCAGTCGACAGATGGCTGCGGGAATGAATACCCACAGAAATGTCGCAATTCCGGTATGATGGTCAAGCTGCTGTCGCTCCATCTGCAGCTTACTTACCTAGTAGTACCTCCGCAGACGCTCCTCATCGCATCTTTCTGGCGGCGAGCTTACTGTTCAGGTCCAGTCGCGCTTCCCCGGGCATCCCTCATCCTATCCTGACTCATCATGATCGGCTTCTATCATCCCTAGTAGATGTTTGTAGAAGAACACCCCCTCCCTCCCTATACCTAGGGCATCGTCAGGCACGACGTATCCTGGTTCCGAGCCATTCTCCGCATTCTTTAAAGTTGGTGTTAAAGCACTCGTTGCATCTTAGGCCGCTGCTCACCCGGACAAGCCGCTAGGTCCCCGGAGAGCTCGGTCTCTAACGCTTCTTATTGGTGCTCAAGCGAGCCACACAAAGCCCCCGCATCTCCACGCGGCGAGTGGAAATAGGGATGAGCTACGGCAACCGGCCAGGCCTAATTCCCATTGGTTCAGAGGCCCAGGGTACTGCCAAACAGTAGGTCGTCAGCTGTTTTGGGGCTCGCGGTCGATCACCCCTGATGATTCCCCAAGTCACGTCATTCCTGATTGCTGGGCAATGGCGTGCTTGGCTGATGCTGATGAACCACGAGTCCTGTACGCCGCCCATGAAGATTTAGAGAAAGCGGCGCTGGCCAGCAAGGTACAAGCTTATTAGTATTATTAGGTAGTCTGTGTGAAGATGGAGGAAGCGCAATCCTTGCTTCGACAACCCGATGAAGGGGAAGAAGAGCAACATCCACACCCGGTCGCGATGAGGAACACGACGCTTGGGAAGATACGTGCCTACTGGCTAGGCTCTATTTGCTGCATGGGAGGTTTCCTATTCGGGTACGACAGCGGAATAGTAGGAGGTGTCTTGACCCTAGATTCCTTTCGGGACGATTATCGCTACGGCAGCGGGAATGCGACGCAGACCAGCTCGCTCTCGGTGAGCCTGCAGCAACTCGGTGCCTTCATCGCCTGCTTCCTCGCCTGGCCTCTGACCGACAGGCTCGGGAGGAGACAGTCGCTGATGCTGTCGTCGTTCGTCTTCTGCGTTGGTGCTACGATCCAGACCATCAATACCCATTCTCTCGCTGCCTTTTACGTCGCGCGCATCGTTTCTGGCCTTGGGCTCGGGGCAGCTACGGTCGTCGTGCCCATGTTCAACTCCGAGATGGTGCCCAAAGAGATGCGCGGACAAGTCGGCTCGTTTTTTCAGTGGTTCTTCACATTTGTCCGCAGCCCCCCCCCCCCTAGAAACGTCCTACCGCATAGGTGTACTGACCCGTCCTGTTAGGGTATTTTCGCGTCGTACTGGGTGGACTATGGAGTGTCCAGGGGCATCTCAGACTCCAGTTCCTCGCAATGGCAAATCCCCATCGGTCTGCAGCTCGCCCCGGCGGCATTTCTTGGGCTTGGAATGCTCACCGTACCCGAGAGTACTCGTTGGCTCACCAAGAAGGGCCGTCATGATGAGGCATGGGAAAGCTTGCAGTGGATTCGAGCAGATAGCTCACGGGCAGCCGCAGAGGAGATGGAGGAGATCCGGGTAGGCGTGGAGGCGGACGTGAGGGCCACCGAGGGCTTTCAGTTCAAGGGTAAGTTCGCCCGTCTCCTGCATTGGACGACCTCTTGCTTATTTGGTGCATTCAAGAGCTATTACAAGGCGAGAACTTCAAGCGGGTCTTTGCTGCTTTCGCCATCTTTGCTGCGCAGCAAGCTACGGGCGCAACCGCTTTCGCCTACTTCGGCCCGCAATACTTCAAGCTCATCGTCGGAGACGGCGAGCAGAGCTTGCTCTTGACAGCAATATTTGGGGCCGTGAAAGTAGTGGCATGCGGCATCTTTGTCCTATGGTTTTCAGAGCGCCTTTCAAGGCGGCAAGTCCTGATTGGAGGCGCTGCTTTTATGAGTGCTTGCCAAATTGTAACAGCCTCCCTTGTCAAGTCCTTTCCAGCTCCGGACAGCGATTCGCCGACAGTCACGTCCCCCGGAATTGCTACCATTGCTTTAATTTACCTGTTTGTGGTTGCTTATAACTTTTCATGGGGTCCACTGCCTTGGCCTTACGTTTCCGAGTAAGTCTTTTCCTTCCCTTTATGTAAGGCCACATAAATTGATTTTCATGTAGAATCTTCTCTGCACGCATTCGTGAGCCTGGCGTCGCCATCGGAGTCGCGTCACAGTGGCTCTTCAATTTTATATTCTCGCTCACAACGCCATACATGATCACAAATCTGGGCTGGGGAACATTCCTCCTGTGGGGTGAGTTTTGTCTTTCCTTTTCCGAAAGTACTCGACGACTGACGGTGTCCCAGGCGTCTTCGATGCAGTGATTGCTGTTCTTGCCTTCATGTTTCTCAAGGAGACCAGAGGCTTATCTCTTGAGGCGATTGCTCATCAACGTTTCCAGAAAGGAGGCTCATCACAGGACAGAATGTCTTGGAAAGACGGGGATGCTGAGCATAACGAACGGGCAAGACCGTCGACTGGATAATGCTTGGGCTTTATTTTGGCTGAGAAGGTGAATTTGCTTGGAAGGTTATTGTATATTTGGATATTGGGTGAGATTTCTAGATGTTAGCGCCTCTGGATCATCAATAGGTATCCATTACTTCGGTCCAGAGCAGACCGAACGAAAGGCGCGGCCAGATTTATCCCGTCCTTTTATCCGGCAGCAGCGTGACGCCAATGACCCGGCTCTGGGGATGCGGGGATACGCTTGCAGCTGGGCACAGAATAACTGCTCGTTGGACTAATAGTGTGGTGAAGAAATCACAATGCGGCTTTGTCAAACCGCCCTATCTGACGTGGTAGCCTATGACGAAGTAGAGAGAGTATGATGGGATTCATGTATCTCACGAGCCTGCTGCTGGCAACCATTTCATGTGGTGTTGTAGCTGAGACTCCTTCAGCCAACTCAACATATTACAATCCCATACTTCCGGGTTTTCATCCTGACCCTAGCTGCATCTTCGTTCCTGAATGGGACGACACGTTTTTCTGTGCATCCTCCAGCTTCAACGCGTTTCCTGGTATTCCCTTGCACGCAAGCAAGGACCTGCAGAACTGGAAGCTCATCGGTAAGCCAGTCTCGTGAAGCTTTCGCTCAGACAGCGCCTCACTCGACAAATACACAGGTCACGCGCTCAATAGACGTGAGCAGCTGCCCCGTCTGGCTGAAACGAACAGGTCGACAAGGCATGTTCTCTCACATAGTACTCCCGAAGTTCCCTCTAGGGCTGACAAGCTCAAAGTGGCATCTGGGCACCGACGTTAAGGTACCACAACGGCACGTTCTGGATTGTGACTACTCTCGTCGACGATGACCATGCGGAGGATGATGCGTCGCGTTGGGACAATGTGCGAAGCTATCGCCCTCACTTTCCAGACTCTCGAACGCTGACAATTCGGGCTAGATCATCTTCAAAGCAAGGAACCCTTATGATCCAAATGATTGGTCCATAGCCACGCCTTTCCAATTTGAAGGCTACGATACATCGCCGTTTTGGGACGTCGACGGGAAGTCATACATCGTTGGTGCGCACGCCTGGAGGGTCTTGTACGTTTTTGACATGCTCAACGGAGCCTGTAATCTGGTTCGCCTGACTGATTTTCAGTCCTGGGATTTTTCTTGCCGAAGCGAACCTAGACACGGGAGAAGTGGACGAATGGAAATTGATCTGGAACGGCACAGGTGGTACTGTAAGCTTACATCCATTCTCGATCATGAGAGAGTCTACTCACAAACGATATACCTAGGCGCCTGAAGGTCCGCATCTCTATCTACACGATGGCTGGTTCTATCTATTGGCAGCAGAAGGTGGTATGTACGAGATCTTCCAGAGGTTAACGCCGGTGTGCCATTTAGTGACGGACTTCATACTTGATCCTTCCTTCCCTAGCTTTGCGTGGTGCCCACGTCGCAAACCAACAAGACTGTTCAGAAAAGGATCGATGTAGCACTCAACGTAGGAGGCTAACCTCTCATGTACAGGCACTGGGCTGGATCACATGGTCACGATGGCGAGATCGAAGAAAATCGCAGGTCCGTATGGGGACAATCCCCGAAACCCAGTACTGACCAATGCAAACACGACAAGCTATTGTGCGTTGAATATCTATACCGTCGCTAATAAGACCGGAGACCTGACTTGGCCATAGTTCAGACAGTTGGCCACGCAGACTTGTTTCAAGATCCCGCTGGCAATTGGTAAGTAGGACCAGTCATCTTGGATCCGAGTACTGATAGTTCAGAATAGGTGGGGAGTTGCGCTGTCAACTCGATCAGGGCCTGCGTACTTGGACTACCCCATGGGCCGCGAGACCGTGATGGTGCCGGTAAAATGGGACGAAGGCGAGTTCCCAATATGGTCTCAGGTGGAGGGACAAATGACTGGATGGGCTATGCCTCCGGTCAACACGTCAATCGATGGACCCGGGTAAGTCGGTCAGTCGCTGTTGAATATGCAGGTCCCTGAACATAGACCGACAGGCCTTTTATTAACGAGGGCGACGCAATCGATTTTGAGCCTGGGTCCAAAATACCCGCTCACTTCACCTATTGGAGATATCCCATCCCGCAGTCCTACGAGGTCTCACCGCCCGGTCATCCGAGGACACTACGGCTGCGCCCATCGCGATTGAATCTTACGGCGCTGAACGGCAACTATGCTGGGCCGGGTGGGCAGACATTCATTGGTCGCCGACAACAAGATACACTCTTCACCTACAGTGTCCACATCGACTTCTCCCCCACTTCGATCGAGGAGGAGGCAGGCGTCTCTATCTTCCTCACGCAGAACCATCACCTGGACCTTGGTGTCGTCACGCTACCCGTCAGCAGCAGCACGAGGGCCTTCCCCGGCACGAACCTTACGACTCTCACGAACCCGTCGCAGCTGATCCCTCAGTTCCGGTTCAGGGGCACCTCGTACGTCGCCGTGCCTGGCGATGTCGTTGTGCCGGTCCCCGAGGCGTGGGTAGGCAAGGAACTCAGACTCGAGGTCAGGGCCAGCAACGCGACCCACTACACGCTTTCTGTCGGCCCCGCAGAGGCGCTGTCGCAGATGAGGACGCTGCTGGATGTATCGAACGCGCCCGTCAGTTGGGGCTTTACGGGCATGTGCACTTACTGCTTTGCTGGTCTTGAAGCGTTCAAGTTACTGATTCCGTTTAGGTGTCATTCTGGGGGTCTATTGCACGACAAACGGTCACGACAGCGGCACTGAAGCCTATTTCTCCGAGTGGCGGTACGAGCCCCAAGGGCAATTTCGGGATTAGCAGGCAAGCCACGGTCTGCTTCGTCAGCTAGCGCGAGCGCATGTTCGACTCTCTTCCCGATATGAACTGGAGTGTCTGTCGCGACCGCTTGAGACGACACACGATGGTCGGATAGCATTGATGTGATCCGTCCTGCTGCAGGATGCGGCCTTCGACTTTTGAAAATTTCGCGTTGTGGGACTTGCCATTGCGCGAATTTCATGCTCGCATAAGTCGCCGCCTCTGAATCTAATGAAAGTCGGTGGATGATGCGCAAGAGATGGCGGGCTGGCAGCTAGTTTCAACGCGAGGGCAGCCGTGACACGGGGTAAGCCCAAATCTGTCATTTTGGGCAAATTCATGAAAATGGGCGGTATGAATTCATCAGGCTATGTACATATGTATGTATGTATAGTCGCTAAGCGAGATCCGTTCGATCTCGAGTCAATTGACAGCGGCTTTGCCCGCCTGTAGTTGCTGTCAATATCCACTGGGATGACTCGCGGCGGCAAGGCGAGTCCCAAACCGTCGGGAGACTAGGAATCTTCACCTGAAGTATCTCACTACATATCGATAGAGAACGCAGTCAGCGGCGAGCTTCAGTGGTGAAATGAAACGCAGCTTTAATCAGATACGTAGAAAGCTTCAACTGAAGGTGTCCGTGTTGTGAACCAACGAGCACCGGAGCCGCAGTTATTGCGACTGTCATGTTACGATACGACGCGGCGGACCCGTTCAGGGGGTTGATCAATTTCATATTTACCGGACCCATTCGCAGTGCGATGGCATCTGCTCTGACATGTCCAGAATTGACGTGCTTTTGGATGAAATCACTATGTCCACATGGGTAAAAAAGGGGACCTCCATGGGCATTCCGTAGTAGGGTCGTAACGATGTCGTCTACAGCATGTATGTACATATGTATGTAGCAGCTGCTCGTCATTATCGTGAGAGGGGCCGCTGAGGGGTGGGAGAGATTTGCGTGACCCGCGCCGTCCAGGGTCACGGATTCCATTGTGTCAATGGCGCTTTACCCCTTAGATCCTGATGTCGCCTTTGTTCATCGTTCAAGTCGGTGAGTGCGCAGTTGAATCTTTTCTAACGAGGAAAGGCATTGCACAAAGGTAGAACAACGCATTGGAGAAGTACCAGCTTGATGAGTCTAGATAAGACCCAAGCCTAGTTGGGAGATCTGCCATGCAGCTGCAGTGATGAACTACCCAAGCGGTGAACGTGAACCATAATGCTGAGCAACTAAAGATCAACCACATCGCAAAGGGAGAATCGGATTCGGGGTCCTCGACAACGCATAGAAAATCGAGTTTGCGACAGAGGAAGCCCCCACTAGTGAACCCTACTTTGGTACATGGCTCTGACTGAAATTGGACTAATAAGGTAAGAACCACCCCTGCCAGCGGCCACAGCTAGGGGGGCGGTGTACTGTAACCGCACCAAGGATCCGCACAATTTCCCGATAGGGTAGACGAGACAGGACGAGAGTACCCGGCTCTAGGCGAGCGAGGGCAGATAGGGCAGCTACTAGGCTCTAGCTGGGAGCAAGGTGGAGGTGTAGGTGGAGGGGAACAGAGCAGGGTGAGGAAGAAGAGATGAGAGAGTAAAGGAAAAAAAAAAAACATACTCACATACACCACCCTCACACTCAGTTGTCACTCACGTGTTTCCTTTTCGTCCATTCTCGTCGCGTCGCATACTTACTGCCACTAGTCTGATTTCCTTGTTGTACATTTGTTATATCATCTGCCACTATCGTCGTTTCGCACGGTTCTCTTTCTTTTGTTTTTCTTACTATTGCATGATATGCTTGCTTGATTAATTATGGCCGCTTTTATAGACTGGAATGGCTTGCTCACGTCGGGCGCCCGGAAAGACCCTCCGCAGCCGCCGATGCCCAATGTCGTCAATACTGTCCCCGAGATACACCACGACGGGCAGCCGCTAATGGGGGAAATTGATACGCCCGCTGCGGCCCCGGTCTCGAGTCCTACAACGATCTGGGACTCCGACTTGTTGCCGCATCTGCTTGGGGCTGCAATTGTTCTGCTGGCCACTATCTTGATATGGTCTTACCTCGGCGGTCGCCGCCGCAGCCGGAGGAATGCGGAGGCTTCAAAACAGTCTGCTGCTTCTTATGCCGATGCTGTCAACGCAGTCCAAACTGACTGCAACCAACGGATAGCAGCTATGGAAAAGGGGTTTGAGGATGCACTACAACAGCGCACCGATTCTCTGGAAGAGCGATTTCAGAGTAGCTTAGCCGAGCACACGGACGCCATTGAGACAAATGTACGGAAGAGCCTGAACAAAAGGGTCGAGACACTCGAGGTCCGCATGAAAATGGACCAGGAGGCCCTCGAGGACGTGCACAGGGCCCTAAGCCAGCGGATGGAGGCTTTTGAGGATTACATACGGTCAATTGACGGCAAGCAGCTTGACCAGGAAGCCAACAGTATCGCGCAGCGAGAACTCGGGCAGCGGATCCTGGCGGCTGAGGAAACTCTACAGATCGTCGATGGCAAGGCTAGAGCGTCAGTACAGAGGCTTGAGGCCATGGACGACAGCGTTCGCGTCATCGATAGTCGATCCAAGGCGCTCAGTCAGCGCGTCGAAGTCGTCGAAGACAACCAGAACACCGTCGATGGTCAGGTGACTTTACTCTCACATGACGTAAACCGCGGTGGGAACGTGGTTGAGAAACTTCAGAGACAGATGAAGAGTGAGTATCCATTTTCTATGTTCCCTGGCCCCTCCAGATACAAACGCCACCCATTCCGTTGCCGGTTGCTGACACTGGTATCGCAGTGCTCCCTGATCCGGAGAAGTTCAAAGGTCTCACGCGCACTTGGGATGCCAAGTTTAAGAAGTTAGAGGAAAAGCTTGAAGAGTGAGTCCTGCAGCCACTTGTTCGTTCCCCTACGACAGCTTCCGCAGAGGCCAGAAGTTATTGCGCTCGCGCGGCGCAAGCTCATCATTAGGGATGCTTATCGCGGCGTTCCCATCCGCTAATCGAATGACCCACTGACCAGCAAGTAGATATCACAAGGCACTTGAAGAGCAACTTGCCGCTCCTGAGCTCACATGGTCTCATATCGAGACCCAAGAGATCGAGCCTCGAGGACCGTTATATACCCGGGGCTTCTCATTCTCTTGTGACAGTGGCATGATCTCGCCCCCTTCGAGCGAACACTCGCCCTCTTATGCCCGCGGCTGGCACAGCCGAACATACTCTAATGCTAGCTCTTCTGGGCCGCACACCCCGATCACGCCCGACAAGAGGCGTATCGACCAGGTCGGATTCCATAACACGACCTTTGCTTCTAGGCAGAAGCGCCTGCAATCGAGGAATAGCTTTTATAGGTGACGGAATGGGAGGACAAAGATTGCTTGGTCGTGTAATCAGGGTTGCTGCGAGTAATGATACCATTTGTTTATGAACACGGGTTTTGCATTTCAAGGGGTGTTGTTGGTTGGGATCCTTTTAGACGCATCGAGACTGTCTTACCCGTCCGCGGTGGCCAAACCGGCCTTTCCTATCGACTATGATCAGGGAAACGAAATCTAAGATCAATCATTGCCGACATATTGTATGCTTTTGCTTGGGGAGTTGCGAATAAGCACCGGCGCACGTTTCAAGAACCAGACTACCTTGGCATGGCACTCCGAACCCTACCTTTTCTTACCAGCAAGTATGCCTACTTGCCTGTTAATCTTGTACCCATCGCGAACGCAGGTCCTACTTGGCGTACACGCCTAAAGACTTCTCGAAGCCCGCCATGGGCCTGCCGCACTGACGTCTGACAATGATGATCTGACCTGGTTAATCGAGAGATCGCGAACCACGATGAAAGGCGAATTATTACTGATTTAGTCATAGTTCTGATCAGATTCCGAAGATCAATAAACCCGCATTTCGCTGGGCCTTGTGCGGTTCCGATTCGTGGGAGCACAGTTGGTCGAGTGATTTCTCACAGATCCAAGACCTGCGATAATCTCAAGACCAAATCACGACCCTTGTGGTTACATGTATTGGCAGTAGACATATTGCATGACGACAAACGCGCCATTCCTTGCAGAGCAAGATACTGGCTATAGAAGTACTGGAGACCAGCTTGCAATAACGGCTGAAGATGAAGCCTGATCTTACCATCGCTTACCATTTTGATCTTCTAGCGATCGAATTCCTCCATTTGGCAGAGGAACGTACGGCTAAGTGAGCTCGGGGTGTTGCATCCAGCGCGCACTTGCAGCACTAGTACTGACCAGCTCGAGAGGTGATATCCTCGTAAGATCAACAGAATTCCGATACGCATTGGGCAAGGCTTCAGAAACGAACTTGTGAAGCCCCCCACCGGGGTTTTGCAGTTGCAAAAGTGTCTTCTGCTCATCTAAGCCTCCAAGTCAATATCAAGGCAGAACTCCATGAGGACCCCGCACGACGAGGTGCTCAAAGTCTTGGAAGATGATCCACTATGAGATCAGATATAGAGTGCCTAGCCACCGTCAGGCAACGTGTGAGTAGCTGGTATATAGTCAAAAATAGCAACCAGAGGTCAGGTACACATCGCAAGATTATCCGCACCCCGGCAAAACTCGCCTAGCCAATTGTGATGCTCCGCAATGACCATTCGCCTTGGTCAGAATGCCGAGTCCGCTTCCCGACCTAATATCGCGAGTACCGTGTGAACATACCGTGATTCATGGCGAAAGGGGCGCCTAGGGCTACTCGAGGTGCTACTGAGTTGGTGGACATGAATTCTTTTGGCAGGTAGGTCGATATATAATAGGTCTCCAACGCGGATGCTAAAAACTGTTCGACCTGTTGTCGGCACCAACCTTGACTTGTGACCAGATCTTTCTTTAGTAATAGTGGTAATAACCCTCTCAAATCGCTATTTACAAGATCCTCTCCTCCTCGACCGAGACCGCAGCCAACATGCTCTCCAACCTCGTCCAACTCCTCGCGACTTCCCTCGCCGTCTCCACGGCCTGGGCGGCTCCATCTGAGCTCGATACCCGCCAGGCTGCCGAGCACACCATGGGCTTCATCGGATGCTCGATGGCGGAGAACGTGGCCCAGGGCTACGTCGCGACGGGCGGCAAGCGGATGTGGGGGCCGTACGGCACCGGGGCGCTGGTGGTGCAGTCGTGGACGTCCAACACGGCCGCGGCCTGGCAGAAGTTCGACCAGCAGGTGGCCAAGTACGGCAAGCCCGACGCCGTGTGGGTGCAGATCTGCATCTTCGCCAACCCGGGCGCCACGCTGGCCGAGGTCAAGCAGATGGTCGCCAACGCCCGGTCCCACTCGTCCGCCAACGCCACCGTCTACATCACGGGGCAGCCGCAGTACGACGCCGGGCAGGAGTGCTTCCTGGCCGGCAACGGCGGCGCCAAGCTGACCGACAGCCTGGCGCAGCAGGCGGCCAACGACACCGAGCTCAACGTCAAGTACCCCGGCGCCTTCATCCTGCACAAGAGCGAGGTCCAGGACGGGTGCCACGCCAACACGGCTGGGCAATCCTCTCTGGGCAAGCAGGCGCAAGCCTTCTGGGGATGAAGTGCTGAAGATCTCAAGAGAGATTGTGATCACTGCTGCCGGATTGCGCGGAGGGTTAGACGGGAGAAGCTAGTATACGAGGGGTGTTTGGTAGTTTACTTGTATAAAGTTGAGAATTTCCTGAAAAATTATAGGGCGTGTCCTATCTGATATCTGAAATTGACTTCGATAAATATCTAAATTAGGTTTGAACACACAATTTCCTCCATCTCTTTCACTGCAATGCGTTTCCTTACACCTCTCTAGTGAGATTGACGTAAAACTGAGTTGGCAAACAAACAAGTAATAGTTATATACGATAAAATAAATATGTGCAAGAAGAGGAAGTATGTACAAATGCAAACACAACAAGGATAACCAAGTGAATCCAACTCAAGCGGGGAACGTCTAAATGCTTCCAGACACCATCCTAACCGTGGTAGAGACTAACGTATGCGACCTCCATCATGCTGCCGTAACCGCCCAGGGTGTTGGCATTCGGGGCGCCAGGCTATATGTATCTGTCAGCACAACTCTAAGCCTCCCTCACAACCAACACAACACATCACAGGGTCTCAGAGAAGGAGACGACTCACCCAATCTCCGCCTACTGCCACGTTCAAGATGAAGTATAGCGGGTCCGCCGCCAGCGTATTCCACACAGCCTGATTATTGATCCGCGAGCCAGTAATCTGTTGGTATTGAACGCCATCCATGTACCAGGTAATCGTCTCGCCTGTCCATGTGCTAGCCCTTCGGTCCCAGACGATGCGCCACGTATGCCAGCTCTGGTCCGGGATCGCGATGCTGCCGCCGATGCCCGTAGGCTCGTTGCACACGCCGCCGGGATAGGTGTCGCAGTGCGTGGTCCCGTACCCCGTCAACAGCCCGTTCACCGTCTCCATGATGTCGAGCTCACCGCAGGCCGGCCACCCCGTCCCGGTGCGGATGCTGTTGCCCAGGAGCCAGAACGCGGGCCAGATCCCCTGCTTGTTCGCGATCGCGTTGTCGCCAAAGCGGATCTTGGCCTCGGCCATGGTGCGGGCCCCCGCCGTCGGGGTGAAGGTGTACTTGGACTCGATGCGGCCGCTGGTCCACGCGCCCGACGACGACTTGACCGGCACGATCTGCACCGTCGCGCCGCCCGATAGCTGCAGGTTGCTTGAAGATCCCGTGTACGTCTCCCACTCGTTATTGGCGCTCGTGCCTGTGATGATGTTCCATGTACCCGTGTTGGGCGATGCGCCCGCAGCGCCGTCGAAAGTCTCGGTCCATACGGTGGAGTACCCGCTATACCCAGGAACGGCTTCGGCGCACACGGTGGACGCTGCGAGGAGGGCCGTCGAGAGAAGCTTTACGAACATGTTGAAGGACTGTCACCAAAACGTCGCGGCCGCTGTGCCGGACGATACTCGGAAAAGGAACGATTCGTGAGTGTATAGAGTTTGAACTGGGTATATAGGACCCAGTGATATGTTCTATGGGTGGTGTTATGATAAAATATGTACAAGGTGAAATGAATGGGAAGACTCAAAGGAGTGTTAGTGGTGTAATGTTGAAACCGTGGTAATTAGGGTAAATATGGTGATCAAACGAGGCGGCATCAGTTGACGTCGAAGAGAGACGGCTTAATATATAGACTACATATACGGCCGACGAGAAGGGCAATGTATTGAGTACACAATCATCAGGTAGGATGCGGAATAAGCAACGGCCTCGCGCTTCCGCCCCCCTCAAGACGCCTCAGGAAGTGAAGTTCTCGTGGCCGTCTCGAAGGGGGCATGGTGACTAAGAGCCAGGGCATGCATGCACAAGGGGACACCCAAACCCATGTATAGAGCCTGCCAACAGAACACGCGTCGCAAGGCACGAGTGTGGTCTGGACCAAGGGAGGGTGGATAGGCCATGGATGGCGGAGGTAAGCTCGAGCGGAAAAAGCACGTTGATATTCGGCGCCAGCGAGGAGTAACCTACCAGACGGGGAATCGTCGAGTTACATCTTATCGGTACGCCGGCCGAGAGAGCAAGCGCTAGCATGCGCAACAGACCATGGGTAGGGCGCATTCCAAGTCTGATGGATGGATACCAAGGCCGCGAGGAACAGACGGCGCGTGGTCATTGGCAAGCTGTGTGACCCTGAGGTATATTACTGACATGGGCACTCGACGGCCGACTCTGCGACACAAATGTCAGCGCTTGACCTGGCGCAATGGCCAGTATGTAGCACCAGTGTCCATTTCCGGTTGAGGCGCTTCAGCATGGCTTGTGTTCTTGTCTGTTCCGGCAGATGCACCGACGGGTTTGACACCGCTGTTAGATCCGAGATGAGGGTGCTCTCCCAAGACCTGGACGCCATCGCGTTCGTCGTCGGCATTGGTTGCAGATCACTTTGGGGAAGCCCCACACGTTTAGGACCTCATATAACTGGATCCGCGACATCGATGCTAGTACCTACGTTCGCGTGAAGATACATTGAAGACGGTACTAACCAGCCTCACCGTATCGTGATAGCCGAGAAAGGAAGAAAAAAAAAAAAAGAAAAAGGACGAAAGTATACCAGGGCCATAATAAGGAGGCCAAATGACCAGGGACGTTACCAGTATGATTCCTCATCCAATCCAGAGGCGTCGAACCGTGGGTCTCTTGACGTTTCGTCCCATGGGGTCTCTGCTGTCAGGGAATGTTCCCGTGGTATTGACCCCATGCGGTGACAGTCGACGGATGTTGGCGAGTCCCAGCTTTAAATGGCTTGGTATCTTGGGGTAACATCCCAGCCAGCATGTGATTGACTGTCGAGACAATGCGTACCTGCGCAAGCCCCGTGCTCGGCCAGGCTGGGGTCCATCAAGACGAAGCGAGTCTTTGCCGTCTGATTGGAGGGACTTCATGTCACCACATATAATCTATGGAGCAGGTGGCAGAGGATTCAAGCCTGTCACGGCCCCCAGATCGAAGTCGACTGATATTTCATTTCCTGTGCAGAGCAGATAGACAGGTCCGGAAGCATGCCACCCAGATTCCCAGCGTTGTGCCGACTCTTGGGGAGAGGGATAACCCGAATAGGCAGGCGACCGAAAAAGCGCCGGCACAAGGATTTGGAACCAAAAGGTCTTGATGGCGCACAAATTCACAAAGCAGTAGCAGCGAAAACCTCAAAAGCCTCGGGACGTTTGCTCTTTCGGGATTTTCCAGTGAGCAGTTCTTGGCTTGCCATGCAGGTGTCTGAATATAAAGTGCGTAAGAGTGTCAAGAGCTCGGAAGGAATCAAGTAACGTACCGTTCCACTGCCTTTGCTGCATGGCTAGCGCTTTAGGAGTTGTGACCGGACATGACTCGCCAACAGGTTGTCTCCACGGCCAGTGATGCTATTTGTAATCATTCTAGTATCGCACGGCTTAAACAGGTCATGGTCATGGTCATGGTCACGGTCACGGTCACGATCACGCTGCGCCGTAGGATCTGGGTGGGTGCTAGGTCACGATGACTTCGAAGGCGGGTTTGACTGCCTCATAGATGCTCATAGAGTCCGAAGTTCGTTGGAGACAATTCTTTACAAGTCCTCGCCTTTTCAGTTTCTACAGGGCAGGGGCTAGTCCAGGTAGTTCTTGGATCCGGATCCTGCTGTCGAGCGACCAGGTGCTGCCCTTGTGCAACTTCAATGGATTGTAGGTGCCGAGGTAGGCAACGTAGTGATACACGTACGACCTGATATCGTGCGTACTCTAGCCAAGCAAAATCTCGAAGTGTACAAAATAGATGGAAATATAGATAAATGAAGGTCCGATAAGTGGGCATTTGGGCGACACTGCAAGACAAGGTAATCGCTGGGAGAGAAGAATGACCATTATGGGACTGATTCATTCCTTGTTCGACTTATCGTACTCGAGGAATCTACCCTCAATCCTTGAATAGGCGTATGCCTTCAAGATCTTGACCCATGGATTCTACCCCGTCCATCTCCTCATCCTCTCCAGACATTGCGTCTTCGTTGAGCGACATCTTCTGCCCGAATAAGGTACCGAAGAATCTATCGATGGCATTTTGCTCCCAGCTTCGGCGATCTTCAGGTGCCATGAAATTCTGTAATTTTGTGTGCTTCGCTAAGTCAGTAACAAGTATGTAGCCTAAGGACTTTGGTGGACACGTACCACATTATATGCCATTTTTCGACCTTTGCTTGCCCTTGGGTCAACATTTCGCCTTCGCTTGGCTTCCTTGAGGGCAGTGTAGCGAATGGTGGCAGCTTGCATGGGTCCACCAGCGGAGTCACTTCGTTGATCAACCAGCTCTTTCAGCAACAACTGATAGAAGTCGGCGTCGTCGTATATATTGGGGTCTTCGCTGACCTTGTTGGCCACTTGCACCGGTGCGCAAGAGCGCGGCGTTCTTGTCCGTTTGAGAAGGCGCTCAGGGTCGGCCATCTCCTCGTCCAACCTGACGGTTAGGGGCTTGTCAGTAGAGTTGGCAAAAGTCCGAGAAGATCTGTCGACTGTTCGCATATTTTTAGCATTCTGAGACCATTTCTCGAATACTTCTCTACGGCGTCGGTGCGCGCGCTGTTCGATCGCTTCCATAGATTCCCACATGTCCTGACTAGACGTGTTTGAGGTGGCCGAACGTTTTCGTTTCTGTCCAGATTTGGATGATTCGGGCAATTGTGTCTTGACACGAAAATCGTCAATGGCATTCCATAGCTTGACTGCAGCTGCCTCGGCGGCCTCGTATGGCTCAGATTGATCTTCGGACTGCTCCACGGTACTGAAAGAGTTGACCGCGACCAGAGATTTCTGAAGCCTGATGCGTATGTTGAGCAAAGCATCAAAGCCTTTGCGTTGCTGCTTGACAGCATGCCCTTTCGTGATATCCTTCTGCAGCGTAGCCGCGAGCGAGTTGACTGAGCCTGCATTTCCCTTATGTTCCATCTCCTGCAACATTCGACGGCCCGCATCTTTCGCACGAACGGGCTTTTCGTCATTGCTGTCGTTTTCCTCACTACCTCTGTCATCATCGCTGTCTTCATCGAAGATGACTCTACCACCATCCTCATCTTCGTCGGATTCTTCGTCAGATTCTTCAGCTTCATCATCAATCAAGCCATTCTCCTCTTTATCTTCATCGCCTTCGTCCTCTCCAGAGGAAGCCATAAAATCTGCAGCTGTGGGCCTACGGGCATGCTTGCCTTTCTTAGAGGCGGCTTTGGAGCCTCGGAAGGTGAACCCCGAGAATTTTTCAGCGTCGCTTTGGCCGAATGCATCATCGCTGTCAATTTCTTCATCATCCTGTCCATCCTGGTCGCCTTCGAGATCCGCGGTATCGGGGTCGTCGAAGCCTTCGCGGGCATCTTCGTAATTAGATGACGAATCTTGGTCACTGCCGGTCGCTTCGGCTTCGTCTTGGCCTTCGCTTTCGTCGCTTTCTATTTCAATACCGTCCTCGTCATCGGATTCGGCTTCCACTTCTGCCCGGCTAACGCGACTACCTCGGTATGCCTTGCCTAAAGTGGGCTGCTCTTTGCGCCGCAATTTGCTCTTGCTGGGAAAGAGGACGTTTTTAGCAAGCTCCCACTCTTTGGGGTTTCAATAGAGATGCCTTACCCGACTTTCTCATAGTGCTCTGTTCCGAAATTCTCATCTACGCTCTCGCTGGCATCGCTGGCATCGCTGGCATCGCTGGGATCGGGCGCAACGTCGTCTTCGGGGTCGTAGTCTAGGACCGAAGGATTAGATCAGAATCATTACCCTATACACAAGAGTCGAGAAACTAAGGGTCGTACCTTGCACTGGCTTTTCTTCCCAGTCAGTAAAGCGACTGCTACTTTTAGATTTAGCCATGATCGCGCAAGTCAATAGCTAATGACTTGGGCGAAGAGAGTGAGGGTGGTTCCGCAAGGTTTTGCTGGATTGCATGGTGGGGAGCACAACTTTTTAGCGGTGGTTGCTGGCAGTATATTTGCAGTGGGTTTCCCGCTAACCTTGGACCTTACCTAAGGCTTCTGTGCTAATGCGAATACTGTGCTACATATATCTCACCATATGTGAATATTTGGCATGACATGCAAACAGATGTCTCAAGCCATCCGGAATTCTACGTTCAAATTACTATCATGACGAGCTAGCAACAATTTATCCAATGCCAAGTGCCTCTCAATTATCATATTATCGCTTCCGTATTGACCGGAAGCACCGAATGCGCCGTGCTCATATCGGTATAGCCTGCGTGCTACCAGCAAGCACCCCAGAGTCTATGCCAGCTCTCACACAGCACTATGAGCGCGGCTTTCATGAAACCGTCTCCAAGACGCTTCTTTCATAGCTTCAGAGCTCTGCATCATGAAAATCCTCTAGTAGGTACAGTTTCCCCCGTCGCATGCCCCAGCAAAGACTCATGCCCAGACTAGGGACTTCCCCGGACGGGCTCAATCCCGCGTATGCAACGCGGCCTGCCTGAGCGCCGAAAAATCAAAGACGTGGCTAAGGTCGTCGCCGTCTCATCAGCCAAAGGAGGTGTAGGCAAAAGCACCGTCGCCGCTAATTTGTCTCTGGCCTTTGCGCGGCAGGGCTACCGTGCGGGTATCCTCGACACTGACATCTTTGGACCATCAATTCCAACATTGTTTGACCTGGCAGGTGAGCCGCGCTTGTCTGCAAGTAGGTATCCCAGCCCAGAGATGCTTTGCGGCGAGCGTGAGAGAACCTAGGAGCTAATGTAATTCCATATAGATAACCAGCTCCTCCCGTTGTCAAATTATGGTGTGAAGACCATGTCTATGGGCTACCTTGTCGGCGAAGATGCTCCAGTTGTGTGGCGCGGGTTGATGGTCATGAAGGCGCTGCAGCAGCTCCTGCACGAGGTTGAATGGGGAGGTCTCGACGTCCTGGTGCTTGACCTGCCCCCGGGAACGGGCGATACACAACTTAGTATCACGCAGCAAATTGTTCTAGATGGTTTGTCATACCACCACGCCCAAACGTCACTTGCTACAGGGCTCATCATGATCTACAGGCTCTATCATCGTTACAACCCCACATACGTTAGCCGTGAAAGACGCGGTCAAGGGTATCAATATGTTCAAAAAAGTGCATGTTCCTCTGCTCGGCATTGTCCAAAACATGTCACTTTTCAATTGTCCGCACTGCCAGCAAGGCACGGCTGTATTTGGTTCTAACGAACGTGTGAGTGCCGTTTGCCAGGAGCACTCGATTGACCTGCTCGGGGACCTTCCGCTACACCAGAACATCGGAGACGACGGACAACGTGGCAAGCCTACGGTGATCTCGGAGCCCGACAGCCACAGAGGGCAAGTATTCATGGATATTGCCCAGGTGGTGGGTGAGAAAATAGGACTCTAGCTGCGGCCTTACAACGTTATACATTCATATACACAGTATATCAGGAGTAAAGATTCACCTTCATAATTAGTCAGGTATGCGGGGCCCCAACTGGAACTCCCACACGTCGTTCACGGTGATTTCAGCAGCGAAATATGAGTAAAACACGGTACCGATCAATCGACCGAGCTGGAAGGATGGAGCGCGCCGTGGCATCATGGGTTCTGTTCACAAAGAGACTTTAGCGAATCTGTCCCCGCTTTGACTTATTCAGGAAGTCAGTGGTACACTTTACAGCCATTGCGGGAACATGTTATTGCCCCAGGGCTTAGACTACAAAGTCAAAGCCCTGTAGGAGCGCAATGCTCATTGACTACGTTAGCATATGTATATAGAGACAGAGAAGGGAGGGAAGCAAAGCCTATGAATTCTCCATGCCAACGCCCTTGTGCCATCCAATACAACTCCTCGTTTCATGCTGATCGAACAGTCTGAAATAAACTGTAACCGGAAGTTTCAACGTGACCGACCATAATGATGGATGTCACCTGCAGGCCGTATTAGTCAACATCATCGTTGTTTTGGTAGATGTGGCGGGATCTGGTAGGGTCCTTCCGCATGGCTTGTCCCGAGCCTGTAAAGCCGACTACGCAATCGTCAGTATATGCTCACATCTTTTTATGTCTGGAGGCCTGACCTCTGCCATGGACTCCTTCAGGAGTTCGGAACATGCTATCCTTCTTTGTCTTCGTTTTAGCAAACTTAGATTTTGAGTTGAATTCCTTCCACTTGTTCTTGCCGGCCTCAAGTTCCTTGGTTGCTTTGATCTTCTTCGCCTTTGGCTTTGCTTCGCCAGCATTTGCATCGGCCTCTTCTCTGTTCTTCTGTGCGAGTTCAGGATTAATGCTCGCAGCAGCAGAGATGACCCCGGGGTTTGACGAGGTTTGGGGAGGCGGAGGCTGTGAAGGAGCTGTAAAGGGAGAGTTGATGTTGGAAGGTGTTCCGTCAGCCTTTCTCTTCTGCCCGCCCATAGGTCGAATGTCCTTGGCGCGAAGCTGCTCGGTGGTATCGTAGCTTTTGAACTTCACGACATAAATGGGCGCGGCGGCAGACCCTGTGATGGAAGTGATGCGCGCGGGGTAGAAGGATTTGTCGCCCGAAACCCATTTCGCCATAATATTGTCGTTCAGCTTGTAGTTGACCGGACCGGTTTCAACTTCCTTCTCCTCAGGTGGCGCGGCTTTCTTGAAGGCTGGATGGTTCTCTCGTGACCATTTCTCTTGAGTAGGAGGTGGGCTAGGATTCTTGGGCTTCGGAGTCGGCGCTTTTGTCGGCTTTAGCTCAGCAAGTGTATCGTGGAGCAACGAAAGTGCCTCGTCTAACTCAGCCTTGAGAGCGAGGAGTTCGGCATTGCCAGAGTCCTCTTTCAGACCAGCGTTAACGACATCAAGCTACAGATTCGGTCAGCATAAATAGGTCCCAAGTTATGATGTGGGAGAAACTGGAAGGTAGCGTACCTGTTCGCCAAACGCGTTGATCTCCGCCTCGACGTTGGCAATATCCGCCATATTCGCACTTGAGTGGGTTGCACGAGATGGAAAGTATCTTGGTTGGGAACACGGAATAATGGACGGGTTGTGAGGTTGATTGCTGGCTAACTATTTCAACAATGCTTGATGGTGATAATGATGCACTGAGGGTAAGTGTGATAGCACGGACCCCGCCTATGCCTCTCACCAACGTCCAAGTGTTCCGGCTGGCTGCTTCTGGATTAGCAGATATCGATGCCTCTAACGGTGTCTTGTTTCTATCCCGATAGATTCATGTATCCATCTGCAAAAGCCAAGCCCAAGCATCACCTGGAACTTGCAGCTTCGCCACGTTGCGGGCGTAAGAGTTCAACTTGGAGATTTTGCAACGATAATCTATCAGTCTCAACACACGCTATTCTATAGCCTAAGTAGCCTTGGAGATAACCTATTTCATAACCTATGATATGCATAGTTGATTGACTTTCACGAACTCCATGTCACATGCTATCCGATATCCTACCAAACCTGGAAAGACCGTGACAGAGAGTAAGAGGCAGGGAATGCGGGATCTTAAGAGTCAGTCTGCAGCCATTGGATTGGCCCTAAAGATAGTCACTTTCGGGTCTTCAATGACGTACAGCCCACGCGCCTGGACTCCCGACGTCAAGGTCGCAGAGCGAGACCATGCTCGGACTACCAAATTTGTCTCCGATTCCCTTCCATCGGCCTCCGACTTTTCGCGCAGGCCCTCTTTAGTTATTGGTGCAAGTCAGTCATTCGACGCGGAAGGCTAACAAAAACCCCCATATTCCCAATCCCCGAGCATGCTGGGGGACAATATCACGGTTGCACAATATAACTTTGAGCGATCATGAGGACTTATATACAACTTCGAAGCTTTGCCAAAAGTTTACAGTCTATTCACCGCCGTTTGACTCAATCACCTTGTCCTCGACGTATGAATCTCTGTGAAGCGCCCAAACAACCAGTATACATTGCCCTCGATCCCGATGTAGTTCCAAACCCAGGCACGGAAAGACTACAGATCTTCGTGAACGTATTCGGTAATATACTCCAAGTGTCGAGGGCATGCTATAAATTTTCGAAGAGATTCATTCACAAGACAGCATGTTGTGGCATGCTTCTATAGCGCATAGGGAGGTCTTAAAGAGACTACACCTCATGGAAACATCTTTGTGAAATTCAAGGTTAAAACTTTGTTACGTCTGGTTTGAACATTTGTTTCCAGGCAGCTTACATAGGCCGAGATTTGGTACCGCAATGCGCGTGTTTTGAGCTCTGGGCCAAGGACGCGACTGGTCTTGATTACAATATTCTGATTCCGCCGATGCCTTTGTCCGATGTGATACTGCACATTCACATTTATGAGGGTTATAAAATGGCCATGAGCTGGTAGGTATGCTTCTGAAACTCGTCCAAGCCATTCATCGCCTAGCTACACGGTAGGGTGGCGTGACGATGGTATGACAGGCGAGACCGCTATACACTCACTCAGGGAGGTGGTAAAGAGACCGATGCCCCTTCAAATGGGGTAAGGGATACCTTCCAGCTCAAGTTACCTATGGACTTAGTAGTCTGATATACCTGATATATACTCTTCAGATCATTATTGATTGGATCTGGACCTGTTTGTCGCCCCGGTTGATCGGCGACAGTCCGCGACCCAATGGTAATATATGGCACATCACGTGTCCGCTCATACCATACCATTGACATAGGTACGTAGCCATTCCAGTTGAATAGATTAGGAATGGCACTCATGTTATCGCGATGGCGTCATATGCATCACGGAATTTTACATTCTTTACCAGACACCACTTGTTTTTTTTTCCTTCTAGAAGGCCAGAGGCTAAGTTGTCTGTAGGCGTACCCAAACGGAATGCTAGCGTGATGGTACGCGCTGACTTGCATCCTTTGATGCGGTAATTTCTTCCTCTGTCTTCGAGCCTCGTCTTGCTGTCAGTTTAGCAGCCTAAGCCCCAGGCGGTCCTCAGACGGGAGCCCTGGGTTCTGCTCAGGAGAGCACACCGTGGGGTCTTGTGGCTTCCTTAGCTACATGAAGGACGCCGGGCTCGACTCGCTATCGCGTCCGTAATCTACCTACAAGCCTTAACGTGAAGTCTTAGTAAAATTTCGGTCTGTCATTGCCGCTCAACTCTGAGCCAGCTGACTTCGCCCTGGCTTGCAGATTCGGCAATGCTTCCCCTCACCTGAATATGCATCTCGTTTCCTACATGGGCAAGGATGCGAATTTCTAAGAGGGGCCGATTGGAGTGGCTGGCCTCTATACTACAACATAACGTACCATTTCTTCGCGCATTTTTCCGAGCTGTAAATGTGAGAAGATCGCCTACGTCTCGTGCTGTTGGTGACGTGGCTGTAGACAGTGTTGTTTAGCCAAGAAGCAATTGGAAATCTCGACGTGTAATTCTGTGGTCCCGGTGTTAAACTCGATTCCATCAGCCGTAGCCTTTCGATCTACACGCACTTCAAATCTATTTGATCCCGTTCTGAGAGCGACTGCACTGCCTACCATTTTCCTAGATAGTAGCTATGAATAGACCTAGCCCCCGATTTCAAGGATTGTAAATCTCGGGGGCGATTACTGCACAGCCAGCTGGACATTGGCGCTGGATGGATAAATATGCGCGCTCCTCTCGTCCTTGGGAGGAGTAGATCTGTTTTGCCTATCTACTTGTTCCTCTCGGCCTTTGTCAATTGAAAATCCGTGTAGGTGAGTCGGCCAGCACCCTATGTGCCTGCCTCTATACATACACCATGACAAAACCTGTCTTGTCAGCGTCATGCTAACGCGAGCCTGGGAAATCGGGCAGATTCACACACGCGCAAGGCATTCATCGGGTGCTATCGACACGGAGAATGTCCTCTGGCTATAGCCAATGAACTCGCTAATCACCGCGCGGTCGATCCTCACGTCACGGAATAGGACAACTCATTCACTCGAGCCCCTCAAAGGGCATGCGTGTCCCTGCGCTGGCAGACAGTGCGATGAACTTGTGCCGGGGAGAATTCAGGCGACCGGTGTGATGTCGCATGTTCCGAGGTTGCCTTCTTATACTTCGCACTTGCGTGAGCCGGTTATGGGTTTCTCACCGAGTGTTCCCTTGGGCGTACGAACACAGCACCCTATATCATCAGCTACTAACCCTGCTCAGGGCTCCGCTGCCGCTGAAGATAATGACATTCAAGGGAATGATACCGGGGACTGTAATTAGAGCCTGCAGGATGGCAGCAATTCAGGGCGTTCAGACGTTCCCTGGCCATGCGAAGCGTAAGCGTTATTCCGTGCTAATCACGATTGACCTGGTGAATAAGTGGAACAGTAGACCTGCTTCTATAATAGTAGGGCATCTCTTGTACAGAGTATGGCCGATCCTCAGATTCCCGACGCAATTTGATTCTGCAAGAAGTGTTCGACCACCAACCTTGACCAAGAAGATTAGACACCAAAAATGGACTACGAAACAGCAGGCTACCGCGCCGAGTTCAGCAACGCGTCAACTAACCTTAGAACAACTGGGGAGCACCTTGAAAACGAGCTGTACGACCCCAAACACCCATCTCGAGCTACCAACAGTAGCCACCCTGAGCAAGCTCATTTACATCAGTCCTGCTTGTAAGTCGGTCATTTCCTTGACTTTTCCACAAAGCTCACTTCTTGTCGAGATTCCGTCAAGGCGTAGTAGACGAGTGCTACAGAGGCCGCTTCTGGGCGAGAGCACTTGAACACTACCTACTCGACAACGATGTCAGGACATCTACGTCCTTCCGTTGTCTTATGTCGTCCTGCCCTAGAGGAGATTTCAAGTCCTCCGAAGATATGCTGCGTCACCTCAAGATGTGCAAGTTCTTTTCCCAGGGACAATTTTACTGTCCCATGTGCGAAGACACCCACGAGTTCCGCACTGTATCGAAAAAGGGGTGTTCGTGGAATAGAATTAAGACGCGCCACAAGATTCAAAAGAAGATACAGAGTTTTTTGTCTCCTATCAGATGGCTGACTGGATCTCAATCCAGAACACAGCCTGAACCAACGTTCTGTGCGAATTGCTCGTCTCCAATTCTATGCCCCTTGAATACACAGAAACAAGAACTACAGAGATTTTCACCGATTACTGCCAGCGACTCCTCCGGCGTAGTCTACTCGCCTGTAGCTCAAGAGTCCTTTGAGCTATATGTGCGACCTGGCGAATTAGGCGGTACTCCAGTCTGTGAAGTGAACACTTGCGACGATGTCGCCCGACTCGAGATTTCTCCTCCAGGTGTCACGGGGCAATCATACATAACAACTTCGCCATCGAATCTCTCAGCAGCTTCAAGAGCTGGGTACCCAGCTTTTCCGCCCATTGTATCGCCTGCTTCTTCAACTGAATGCTCGGAGCTGTCGGCGGGCACTTTGCCACAGAACCAAGCCAGTTCCGATTGCCGCGCTGTCGGCAATGTTCATGCACCGAACGCCCAAGTGCTTACCAATTGGGACGGATTCACGAGCCACGAAGTTATTGGGTTCAATGAAGTGCAAGAAGTGCGCTGCTCGATGCCCATGCCAACCACAATATCGCATAGTATGTCGTATTGTGAGACTACTAGCGACCCCATTGTGTCCCAATATCGACCAACAACCCTTTACAGAGAGAACATGCCTTCTTTGGTATTAGCGACGAGTCAATCAGTTCCAAATACAAGCTTTTCAGACTTATCACAGGTTGGTTGGGATGTTGGAAATAGTAACAAGTGCCGCTTTACCGCGTTCATGGCTGGCCTGCCGGTCCAAAGCGATTACGTATCTCATCCCAACCAAATGGATGCCAATGACTTTCAGATTACTAGCGAGGCCCCCCAGACTCCCACTCTTCATTCAGAGATGAATGCCATGGCAATATCTCCCTCGGCAACCGATCATTCGCCTGAAATTTCCCCTGGCTCCAATCCGAAGTGCCGGTATTGCCCTTTCGCGCCCAGGCGTGGAATCCGCGCGTATCTTCGCAAGCACGAGAGGAGTCAACATGGACCTAAGCAGCATTTGCCTTGTCCTGAGCCCAATTGCAGCAGGTACTTCACCAGGAGGGACAATATTAGGCAACATGTTCGCACAGTGCATAGAAAGATCCTCAGGAAGATAGGGCCAAAAAAGGCATAAAGAAGACATGCGGCACAGCTGGATTGTCATGAACCGTCGTCTGGCAGGACTAAGTGATCACGATCCTCTTACTGTAATTGGAGAGTTCTTCGAGTGGGTCAGATATGCCGCCTATCCTGGTGTAGGAAACCTTTCCTAGTGATTCGAGAGTCTACGTTTCCTTATAATGTTGGGAGCTCTTTTGAGTGGTGGAAATGGGCTGTGGTTACAACACTGTTGGATGGTGTATTTCATGTCTCTGGTATTTGACGTGCCAGATATACCTTCTTAATCAGATTTCAGTTAATCAGAACTCAATCATACTCTTCACAGACCACCGCATCCTTCCTGTGCCAGTTCGCGCTCTACATCATTTGTGTCCACTTGCGATCCTCTCAATCTAGTTGAAGGAAGCTTGATCACGTAATTTGTACTCGCATGACTTTCAGCGTGTACGAGAGGCATTAGCCCTGGATCTTCCTTTGGGCATCTTCCTAGCTCGATGAAGTAGTTTCGCGGCGATGAATCGGACATGCATGGTGAATGTTCATCTGCCTCACTTTGGCTCAAGAAACTGCAATGCCTCGGCGAGTTTCGACGATATCCGGTCATCGTTCAAGGGAATTCATGCAAACACCGAGAATACGAGACGCTCAGGGACATGATGCGTTAGTCAAGACTCACATAGATGAAGCCGCCAGGTGAACAGTATCCAGGCTTTACACCGAGCACGCAGGGGCTTTTGGTCATGCGGCATCTTTCCTGGTCCCTTGCTTCTTGGTTCAACCCTTAGATCCAAGTAGATCGCATGACGATGCGGCTCTTAAAGCATTGAAAAAACCTCACACAGGGCCGGCAGTTCTGGCCAGATGAGAGTGCCCTGGAAGGTAAAACACCTGCGGTATCCACCAAGGATGCCCTCGAGAGATCTCGAACGAGACGGGCGTTCCCTTCCGCTGGTCCTTACGATAGTTGTTACACAGGTTCGACGGGACGTGAATGCTGACTGTTGAGTATATACTATAAAATGATCGGCCAAGTCCAAGGTGCTTGGTGAAATCAATTTGAAGGCATTCTTTAACATAAACTTCCAGTTTATCGCGTCATCATACCACCTTATCTGAGATTCCAGCTGAAGAAAGACTCAAAGACACAAATAACTTTTTAACACCGTCACAATGGGCAAGAACAGGTAAGCAACTCATCCACTCGCCCACCATCAAGACCCCTGCCCACACCAAATTCCCATCCCCGACTCGATCTGACCGACCATCAACAGCAAAGACAACAAATCCTCGACCAAGACCCAAAATTCCGGAAAGACCATCGCCCCTGCCGACAGATACACACAGTCCCAGTCCTCTTATTCCTCCTCCTATTCCCTCGACCGCTTCGCGCGGGAGCAATGGACGCATGAGCGCACAGCTACGGGGTATACGTCGCAGAGGGAGAATGGTGACCAGATGGTCCAGGGCTGGCATCAGTCGTGGCAGAACGCAAGCGGGAACTCCCGATGAGATGAGATGAGCTGGATGTTCATTGATCTGAATAATTACTGTTTGCAATTGACCCAAGATGGAGTCTTGAAGCTGGCAAGTCTATCTTGTGTCGTGTGCCTGCCAGCTTCGCAGCAGCTCCCTGTGATTCCTGGTCAAAATAAGCATTGTGAGAAAGACTGTCTGTTTTACCAAAGCAATCGAGGTTTTGTGTAACAGCGTGTCAACCACGCATTTCAACTCAATCCTCAACGTTCTTGAGAGCTACCCGGGATAACTTTAAGCTTTCAAAAGTGCCACGAATGAAGAGTAATTTTACGCTACGCAGATTTATCTCCCCAGAAGCCACGTGACAAGGGGCAGCACCATAAGAAGTGAGAGATGAACGAATTCGTTCTGTAGAGGGAGTTCAATATAGTAGTCGAGGTGAATGAGGTTCCTTGTGGCATAGAGGAGTGCCTGGACCTGGCCGCGCAAACTATGGCTGAGGAGTAATTCGAGCGACGTGGTTTGTGCAGTCACCCTTCGCAATAGGATTTTGCGTATAAAACTCTCGAAACCAGTGAAATGCACGATTGGGTGTCCTCGAATCGTACTGCTTGCGACAGTCCTGAATCCAATCGAACTTTAAGGGCCTCGTTCGGCAAAAAGCGGCAGCAGGCACACTGCCCGGTGTCAGGTCTAGCAAGTATGATGTAGCGAATCATAGAGCTTGTACAGACATCCCTTCGAAGAACGAAGGAGGCACCATGGAAGTTCCAGTGAAAATTGTTTAGATTAGGGGAATCATGTAAAACAAGTCTATCCGGACCAATCCCATCACCAGCGCAGAAAGTGCGCATCTAGAAAAGTGCGATCACAACAATCGTAGTGCGATAGAAACCCAAATAAAGTGCCATTACCTATCAGATTTCCTATGTACGTACATCCAACACCATGCGACTCTTCCATCAAACATGTCAATTACAGTAGTAGCATACCCATACCGGACACCAAAGCGGTGACGGCGTATGCAACAAAGAAGAAAGCACCGTAGTTGAAGAATGCAGGAGCATTCATGGAGCTGACACCTGCACCCTTGGAGCTGCTGCTAGCGCCTTGGCTACCAGTGGCAGCGGGGACTGTGCCAGTTCCATCAGAGCCAACAGCAGCAATCAAAGAAGAGCAGCTGCCGGTGGTCTTGGGAGACTGCGTAGTACCGAGGCCACTGAAGTCACAGGCGCTAGCCTTATCGTCCTGAGCTTGGTAGTACTGGTTGGCAACAAACGCAAGCTGCTGCTTGGGAGTGCAACCAGAGATGGCACCATAGTCACCAGTGGTGCCATTGTGCGCGATACCGACACAGTACTCACCATCGTTCAAGCCGCAGATGTAGCCAAACTGGTCACCATACTCGGTCTCGTCATCAGAGCTGATAGAGCAGGTGACAGCGGACATCTCGCAGTCGCAGAGATCAGGGTTGACA
This sequence comes from Xylariaceae sp. FL0016, assembly GCA_022578815.1. NCBI lineage: Eukaryota > Fungi > Ascomycota > Sordariomycetes > Xylariales > Xylariaceae > Xylariaceae sp. FL0016. Next base: position 570,814 of record MU388745.1, read on the forward strand.
GCAGGAGGCAGAGGAGAAGCGGCCGCGGCCCAAGTGGTGCCACCGACGGTAGGGCAGTCAGGAGCAGAGTTGGTGGGCGTGTAGGCGCTCAGAGCAGTGGAGGAGGGGGAGATCTTGGCGAGCTGGTTCTTGAGCGAGGTGAAGTCAGGGTAGGGGCTGACGCTGTTATCCTCGACCTCAACAAGACCATAGTTGTTCTCGGACATGAACCACTGGTAGACAATACCACCAGAGAATACCGGAGTCATCTTGTCGCCGTAGAGAGCCTGGACCTCAGTGAAGGGACGGTGAGTCGCGCCACCGTCAACGCCTTCAATGCAGCCATACTCGGCGAAGAAGACAGGAACAGGGTAGTCGCTGAAGAACTCAGTACGTTGGTCGTAGTCGGACTCGGTGTAGCTGCTTTCGCCGCACCACGAGTAGACGTTGTAGCCCCAAAAGTCAATGGTAGTGTTGGCACCATCGATAGGCTCGCAAGCGAAGTAGTGGGCAAGCTCATCACGGCTAGGGACATCGGCAGTGGCGTAACCAACGCCAAGAGTATCACGGTAGCCCTGAGACTTGATGTACGTCTTGGTGTCACGGACGGCGGCCTTGACAAAAGCAGCAGCAGCAGTCTGGTTCTGGGCGCTGATAACCTCGTTACCAGCAAAGAAACCAATGACGTTCTTGTACTTGCTCATGGTGTCGACGACGGAGGCGTATCGCTGGTACAAAGGCACATTCCATTCGGGGTCGTTGCTATCGATAGAGGTGGTAGGCTCGGATAAATCGGCGACGACGTAGATGTCATTGGAAGCAAGCTGCTCCATGCAGTCGTCGTGATCAGCAGTCGGGTCGAGAGCGTAAACACGGATGACGTTGGTGAAAAGCTGCTTCATGTAAGGGATGTCGCGAGAGCAGCTGTCACCGTCGGCCAGAGGATCTGTGTACTGAACATCGCTATCAGAGGTACCATTGGGCGAGTAGTTTTGTTGGTAAGCAACACCCTTCAGGTAGCTGTCACATAGTTAGTCGCCAAAATCGCGTGTTGCTGGTAGTAAAAGTGCCAAGGTTCTTCGAAGGGGCACTTACAATTGAGAGCCATTGTTGGAGTAGAAGAAGTGCTGTCCAGACGCCTCAATAACGGGAATGTCATCGTAGCTGGCAGCGAGAGCGGCGCCCGAGAGGGCACCAACTCCAAGAGCAGCCTTGGAGATGGCTGAGGAGAAGTGCATCGTGGGTTTGTGGGTTAATCAAGGTGGGATAGCGAACGATGTGTCTGGGTGGCTAATCAAGTCCAAAGATATTAAAAAGAAGACTCGATTGGGGGATATGGGAACACAGCACCGATAAGAAAAAAGAAAAAGAAGTAACGAAGGCCACTCGGTGCTGGTAATGAGAGTCTGGGTCGGGGTTGTTGTGGTTGTCTTCTTAAAAGTGAGAACAAGGAATGAAGACCGAGCAGGAGGGAGCTGGAAGGGAGGCATGAAAGGAAAAGGCCTGGGAAGGACCGCAGGGAAAGGAGAGGGTGGGGGCATGGAATGATTGGATCGGGGGAGGCGTCGAATCGTCGACAGTGGGAAGGGCCAGCAGCGCCCATGAGAATACGTAAGCCCCCTAGAAGTTTGGCTCTGGTCTGGCAATACTAGGAGGGATAGCCCGCGAAAGCCCCAGCAAACAAATTATGGCCTTCACACCAATAGTGGAACACAAGCCTGAAGCAGCGCTGCACTGCCTCTTTGGCGAAGCTTGCATTGTGCAAGTCTCGAAGACATGATACGTCTCTCCAGCCTTCCGGCAGGCCACTACTTCTTGCTCGTGCAGATACCAGTGCTAGGAGGAACCCGAGACGAACGGCACCGTCACCCGTGAATACGATCAATGAGGAGGATTGGCCGGATAGCCATCGTTGAGTTTCGTAGTAGAATCTACTTACATTAGGAGGGTCTCATATGTGCAGGAAGGTCTGGGCATGAAGGTATACACGACATTCCAAGATTCGCATTCCCAATGACCGAATCTGTACGTTTATCCTTGGCCATCTTGATCTCCCAGTAACCTCCCTGTTGGTCTATTCATGCCTCCGAAGATTCCGCGCCGCCCATCCAATCTCCTTGCAATGATACTGAACGAGCCAACCTGGGACCTTGAATACGTATCTCGAAAACAATCAATTGACGACATCTGCGTGCTAGAAAAAAGCTTAGCCATCTTAGCTTTCTTGGTCTCGCCTTGGTGCTGCCTTGGTCCTTCCATCGCCCCCTGCGTAGATCTGCTCCCACCGCGGCTGTTCTGGGTGTTCTTGTTGTTGTCCATTGTTTTCGATCAGTTCTACATACATACCTCCTTGCCTACCTACCACAGTACTGCAGTATCACTTTTCGGTATTATATGGATTGGCGCAGCTGTGATGCAGTTGTGCGGCTGTTTTATACAGTGGACAAATGCTCTGCAAGTGCGGTAGCATCCACTCGTACCCCTAGCTGTAAACCCCCTGCCTGCTTATCCTCACTGAGACCCGGGACTGGGATTCCTGAAAATAGGGGTGTATCGTAGTGGTCCCAAATAAAACCTCAATCCGCCCTCAATCTCAAGCGAGGTAATGTGCAATGCTTGTAGACAGGCTACGTACAGCAATGGACTCATTCGACATGGTGGTTGAATTGCATTAATGAGTAAACTTGCCCAACCATGGCAAGCCCAGCGCGACTATTGCCAAGACCCCACCAGATCCGACGTTGGCAGCTTGAAGCCGCCGCCACTGGGAAGTTTCCCTTGGCAAGCCCTCAGCAGGTCTAGAAGCTCTGGCTCTGCTCTGGCTCTGCTCTGGCTCTGCTCTCGTCGTGCAGGGTCGTGATTCTCATTACATAGGTACTTGCGACTGAAAAGAGCACAGCCAGATAGCCATATGATCAACTATGTACAGGTACGTGCCATGTAGCGGCAGATTAAATCTGGAGTAATACGCCGACAGGATGAGCCTCTCTGACAGCTGTCTCCCCATTTCTTCCTTTTGGGGCTTTGCCTCACGGCGCTGGGTAGATCTCGATACGAAGTGGTCTTGTTATCAGTGATCCTTCATTCCTCCCGGCCAAAATGCAGTTCTTAAGTTACCTATCAGGCCTTGACACGCCTTAGATATTCCGCGGCGCAACAACGCTGGTTTCCTCACATCTTTCCGCTTCATGCACGCCTTCTTACTTTCATGAGTTGTGAGGCTGATGCCAGCTGCTAGCGTGTTGACATCCATTGAAAATCCGAAGAAGCAGAGGCACACGCGCGCGACGAGTTTCATCAGTCGTTGTCGTGATCGCAGATCACAATCATTGATCTAACAGCACTGCCTCGCTCCACCCGACCAGACCCATTGTGCCAGCCAATCCAGCTCACAACACACCTCATTGGAACTCACCACAGACCGTGGGATCATCGCAACAGACTTTCCAAACACCTCACTATAGATTCATGATTTCTTGAAAATTTCTCATTTTGTGGCTCCTGCTACATGTATATGATGGCAACAATCACGTAGCTCGCTTCCAAAGATGACTGTCCATTGCATGTCTATCTTTCCTGAGACTGGCACTCACCACCACCCTACATTCCTTGCTTCTGGGCGGCCCCCTCTACCGCTGAGACCCATGACACTCGTTCCGGCGCGAATAACTCGACATCCGGCTTTGCTTCATCCAAGGCCTTGACATCGTCCATGATGCCGACCTTGATCACCTTGGTCTCCGCGAAAGCTGCACCATCGCGCCAGAGAGTACTTCCGCAGTCCCCACAAAAGTGCGACGTGATGGTCGAACCGCTGTCGGCTGTCTTGGAGATAGTCTTCGGCTCGCCGGAGAGGACCTTGAACCCCGATGCGGGCACGAGCAAGTTGGTGCTAAAGGCACTACCAGTGATCTTGCGGCAATCGATGCAGTGGCACGTCGCCTTGTGAAGCTTATTAGTTCGCGTGAAACGTGCGATTATTGAGGTGGATTAGGTAAGTAGGTAAGAGGCTTGAACATGTTGGACTGCAGTATCCTCACCTTGGCAGTGGGCTTGCCTTCGTACGCGATGCGTACTTTTTCGCAGAAACAACCTCCTTCAGGCATTTTCGTGAATAGTTAGTTTGGTTGTGAAGAAGTGCGTGTGATTGATGACATCTAATGGAGTATCGTTGGTTGAGGTCACGACTTTATACACATGCCTACTTAACTTCATGCCCGCATCTTTCTCCGCATCACACATGGATCTACTAGTATTTACATCATCGTCCTTGGCTGGCGATGCCGAGCAGAGGGCGCAAGCGCACTTGTGTCGCAATCTGCGGGACAAGAAGTGCTTTCTCCGCATCCCAGGACGGGATTCTGGTCTCGTGCCCTTCCCGTGCTGCGGAAAGCTTGTTTCCATCGCTACCACTTGGCTGCACCGGCTGCCCAGGCTTGGCCAGGATGGCACCAGCGATAGCGAACAGCGCGGCGCAGGTGTGTCATTGTCGTCCCGGTCGACCGACAATGAGAGCATCTTGAACTTGATTTGTCAAGATGCCCGCCAGAAGTGCGTCAAGTGTGTCATTTGCGGATACTGATAAGTATTGGCATCTCCTTATTACAGGTAGGGCGCGGGTGTTCATGCACAAATTGTTAGCTTACTGTAAGAGATCTGAGAAAAGGAGGTGGTATGTGCTCGACATTGTTTGGCGATCCTAATTGGGCACGTGATCAGTACTTTCCAAAACACCAGCTGGGCGACCAGGTTGGTATTCAGGCTTGCCAGGTTCAAAACATACTACAAGGCATTGCAGAGGGATGGAAGCATCTCGTTTCAAAGCTAATTTCTTGGCGTGCACCAAGATGCCGCATTTGGACCCTATTCAAGAATCCCATACCGTTGTGCGGCTACTGCATACACTTTGCTACCGAGCCACTGGGTACCGGTATACAGTACCTACGTGCCGCAGGTCGAAGCCACCAATTCGGTTTCATGAACCGTGGCTGTGTATTCGTAGATTGAATTCCTTCTCGGTTGTCATCAAGCAACTTTAATCGTATAGATCGTTGGTGGCATTGTTTCTCTGGATCAAGCTCGCTATTCCATGCGCTGGTCCGCGAGCCTTTATCACGGTCCAAAGATAGTGGGAAGTGCAGCATCAGCGAACGCCCGGTTATTACGGGAAAATAGCCCAACCCAGTGACAATCGACACAAGTGACATGGCTTGGTATGTTCGAAGAATGCCGCCACCTCAGAGCCGCATATTCGGCAAGGAAATATAGATTAGCCTGCGTTAATGAAATTGGGTTCACTCCTCGTCTACCGAACCGGCACTTGGATCCGCATACAGACCGGAGTTATAAAGTCATGAGTAGATTCCACGAACCTGAATGCCAGTCTCCGTCGATGTCGGGATCCCGCGGTGTGAATCGGATTCAGCATCATGTTCCGGTCAGCGATTCTGACACTGGTGGCCTTTGCCGGCGCTGCGCCTCAGACCACGCCCGTCAAAGGCCCCGGAGACAACAGTCTCGTTCGCTTCGGATGTTCGCAGATCGTGATAGAGAGGCTTGACCCGCTTGTCAACCCAGGTGTTAACCCGTCGCCGCACGTACACCAGGTCGTGGGAGGAGTAGGTGAGACTCATCACGCCCTGATCGTTGCTGACAATGACCTCGCAGAACGCCTTCAATGCCTCGATCGTATCGAGCGATGTCTCTGAGCAAGCGACATGCACGACCTGCAGTTTCAGTGATGACTTCTCCAACTACTGGACCGCGAATCTCTTCTTCAAGGCGAGGAATGGAACCTACAAGAGGGTCCCCCAAATTCCGAACAGGTTTCTTGAGGGATCACAGGGCGGCGTCACTGTCTATTATCTTTCGCCCGGAAAACATAACGTTACAGTATTCAAGCCAGTCAGTGCCACAACGTTTCATGACGGCTACGGGAAGCATTGTTAATCACTTCCCAGGGATTCCGTATGCTCGTCGGCGACTCAATGCAGCGTACAAGGAAGGGTACGGGAATGAAGTCGCAGAGCTGCTTCCGATACTTCACGGGGCCTGGGTTCAAAGGCGACGATTATTCACCGTGCGCAGACCCGACTCTTGACACCGAGACTTTCCCATCAGGCCCTTGTCTGGGAGGCATTCGATCGAACATTCATTTTCCAACGTAAGGCAATCTCAACACGACTTTTGCACGTTCTATCTTGCTTACGGCATTCAAGGTGTTGGGATGGGGTCAGGCTAGATAGTCCGGATCATCAAGCTCATGTGGCATATCCGATTGGGGGCCCGTCCTCGTTTGCTACTACTGGGGATTGCCCAGAGACGCATCCTATCAAGATCCCTCAATTGATGCTGGAGGTAAATTCTCCATAATTCCCCCCCCCCCCCCCCTTTTTTTTCTTTTCTTAAAAGAGCTCACCAGTGCAACCTACAGATTGTGTGGGACACAACAGCCTTCAACGACAAGTCCGAGTAGCCTGAAGACAGGTCTCAGCCTTTCGTTCTCAGCACGGGAGACAAGTAGGTCCGATTATCAAGTGCAATTGACGCTGTTCGACTAACAATTATCTAGTACTGGTTATGGCCAACACGCCGACTACGTCTTCGGGTGGAAAGGAGATGCCCTACAGAAGCTCATGGATGGTGCCTGTTTTGGAGCTACTTGTGAAGGGGTCAATACGCAGAATTTCTCTGAAGCGAACACGTGCTCCGTGCCCGTCACAGTAGGCGAGACTACTGAAGGCTGTAAGTTTCTACCTGCCTGCCTTTTCTTCTTCTTTTCTTTTTCTGACCGTGCTTCAGGGCTGGACGAGCTTCCTGGAGATGGACCTGGTGCCTGAGAGCCAAATGAGTACGATTATCCGGGGATTCGATGAAATAGTAGCAGAAGCTCTTTGGGGTTCTTTGTGACCCTTTGCGCAGTGACGATTGAGTATGTCTGTGGGGTGAGCAGGTACATCCGGATAGGAAGCGAATACCAACAGAGATGCCTTTAACTTGCGATAAAAGGTCATGGGAAGATCTAGCAAGCACGATGTCGCAATCCAGCGTGACACTCTAGATGTCGTAGGATGTGCTCTTTTCCATTGTAGGCGCGGGCAAATTGATAACATTAATGTACCATGATGCCACATTCTCTCTCATGCGCCAAACACTGAGCGCTATGCACCGATGTGTGTTTACATGAAGCAGCATCTTATCATCATACGGGGCTGTGCGCCAGAGAAGGTCATCTTCTACGCAGACTGAGAGGCGGATACCTGGCTCCATGATACATCTTTGGGAGAAGCTGACAGGTGAGTGAGATAGTTCCACTGAAGACATGTAATAGACAGCTATGTGGGCTTCGATGACAGGCAAGGCGAGTATGTATGGGCCCAAATGTCTCCAGAATGCTTGTACTTGAGTCGGAAGACTTCCCTGGTCACTACCCCAGAAAGACTCCTGCTTGCAATAATTCACTGACGCACACTTTATAAGGTGTGTTTATTTATATACTCGAGGCGTCTATTCTTTCCCTCCAACTACAAGGACACTCGTGAGACTGTGACCAGAATACCGAATACCTCATGCAGTTAGGGGTCCGGGTTGCTGCCGTGAGACTGGTCTTTATCGACGCAGAACCTATGGAATGGTGATGGCCTAGGGGATTTCTCCTACGTGGCAAACAGATATCTGCAACTATCCGCTGCATAAGCCCGTGAGTGTGGCTGGTCAAGTAAAACCTGATTCCACTATACTTTTCAAAATGCACCAAGATCAGCGAGCTACTTAGGTCCCCCATATACTCAGGGTCCCTCTCCGTAGATTGTACGAGGCTGTACTCCTGCTTACTTTTCAGGTTCTCCCCAAGGTTCTGAACAGCGATCAGGGCACAGACCCTCTGAACATGGCTTGCTACTCTCGCTCAGGGTCACTTCTGAGTAGCGAATGGCTACCGTGTGATATTGACGCAAACGTCAGCGTGTGTTGCAGCGAATATGACTTTTGCTTATCAAACGGGCTTTGCTTAACCGCCAAAGATGTCAACTTCTACGTAATCGAGGCTTGTACCGACCCCGACTGGAACGAGCCGTGCCTAAACCATTGCTCCTCTACAGAAGATGGTGAGCAAGTAGCCCCTGAACCAAGCTCTACCACCCTAGTTGATGAGCTGACGATTTACGAGATAGACTTTAATACAGGATTGATGGTCGATTTATGTGACCCCTGGATCGGAGAATTTTGCTGCCCTACGGGTTTTTGCCTTGACGAGAACGCCGAAAAGTTCACATCGACCTTCAGCAATGTTTTTCGGGCTCCCACCGCGAGTTCTAGTACTGGTACGCCAGTTTATAGTGTAGCCACAGAGACCGTATACGAGACAGCTGCTCCGGGCGCTACCTCACCAGGAGCCCATAGCGAGGCATCGTCGAAGTCGTCACTGAACAAGGTCGCTCTGGGCGTTGGATTAGGAGCTGCCCTCCCTTTGGGCCTTTTATTAGCAGGCCTAGGCTTTCTCATGTGGCGAAGGTCGAGACACACGGAATACAGGGTACCGGTATCGACCAGTGCGGATGATCAGCCGGAAAGCTCCAGACCGCCGGAGATGCTGTCGGGACCGTCGCAACCCTGGGCTCAATCAGCTGATAGGAACACCGCAAGCGGCTCAACTCCTTCTCTCGGCGAGCATCGTCAAAAGACTGGCACTGGAGAGCCTGAGATATCAATCGCCGTCAGCACGAAGTTGCCTTGGGGCTCGTCGTCGCTGGGCCCCAATCCGAATATACCGGGTAGCTCCCTACTGCCTGAGAACGAGACGCAGGGCTAAGTTCGACGATTACGGTGGAAGGAGTCTGAAGAAGCTGTATACTGAGAGATCGCCCCTTAGATAGCCCTATTAAATCTGATCTCCTCGGATCAGTCGCATTAGTCTCTGGAATGATACTCGATTCATTAGGGTTGATCAATTACGATACCTCCAGATTACCAACGCTGCTCGGGGAATAAGCCCGTGCTGGGTGGAATAAACTCTCATGAAGTTCCCCATCTTAATCTAAAGAGGAGTTGCTGGTAGCTATTGGTATCTCAGTGAACTTCCAGGGAGAGGAAAGACATGGTTGGAATTCCGACATTAGGAGTAGAATTTAGGCGCTGAGATTATCTTTCCTTCTCTTCGTGTTGTATATCATATCAAGATCGAGCCGTTACGTAACCCCTTTCCGCCTTTTCTCCCATCTTCTCTTGATCGTGTAAATATAGACCGTATCAGAAACAGGCGCTGATAAGCCTTGCAATGCAGACACCTCTCTCCCAACATAGGTCATGATTACCCTGAACGCCCTTATCTACCGAATGACGCACCCCGTCCCTTTCAAGCCTCGCAGACATACCATCGATCTCAGGCTCATCTACCAGCTGATCATCTTTCGACCAAGCTAGGGTCGCCTTGCCTTTCCACTTGTCTCCGTAATTAGTCTTGGACTTCATCGGCGCAGCCTCATCCCAACCGGCGGCGTCGCCGCCAAATGCAGCGGTCAAGAACTGCGTGTAGGCATCTCCCAAGCGAGACGCGATCCCGGCAAAGTCGTATATCCCCGCTATGCCAATGACAATCTGAGGCAAGACGACCTTGCTGCCTGCATGCTGGGGCTGGGCCAGGAGCTGGAAGGCCAGACACGCTCCAGCCGAGTGCCCGACGAGTATATAGTTGCCGCCAAATCCGTAGGTCTTCTGCAAGTAGGCGATGCCGGACCTCACATCATCTAGGTGATCCGAGTGTTGCGCATCGCGATACTCACTGCCCGGCGTGGTCGCCGGATCCTGTGGGAAACCTGGGTGGGGGCTTAGCCTGTAGTCTATGGAAGCAAATGCTGCGATCCGTGCCATGGGTAGAGAGTCTGAAGATAGTGCAACATCGATCGTCGGAGCGAACATCTGATGTGTGATGCGAGGGTCTCGCCATGCGCCGCCGTGTATATAGCTGCGATTGTGTAAGCCTTCATGTCCGCTGCATGGCGCTCCATGCCCGGACGAGGAACGTGGGTTACATTATCCATGTTTTGGACTTGCTTTCAGAGTCAACATGCCACACGCCCAATCTTTGTAGATCGCGTTCAACGCCGTATTGATGTTGTGTGTATTTAAGACTCGTCGACATGGCGATGAAATCGTGATGCCACTTGATGCTGTGTTAGACTACCAATGATTCAAGAGTCGCTGCATCTACTTGGGTGGCAGCTCCCAGCTGCCCTGGCCCAGTACTGGATCGGATTGGACACTTTGTCTAGCGAACTCGCTTTCTTGGCCAGCACCGGGTACTTTTTTCTCGGATGCAGTCGCAGACTACCTGTCATGGCTTGCTTGTAACGGCGGGTTTCAAGGAAAACCTCTCGGGCCTTTCTGGTCTTCTATTTCGTAAGACACATCCGATGACGAGAGTGACACTGTGGACCTGCGGGGCGAAGGCATCCGAGCCAGCTGGGTCTTCCGAACTTCCGTCCTTCCGCGGCCACGAGTCCACAGCAAATGCTAATCCCCAAAAGGCTTTCTGATTCACTGCTCGCCTCGCGTCAAGCGAGAAGGGTGGAGAGCGGTATGTACAAATGGCCAAGTTCTTCACCAAACAATAATATGAACGGCCACGCGCGCTTATCGATCAAGATGACGCAGTCTTGGAGCTGCGGCTGACAGTAACCGACTATCTGGACGGCTTATTAGTGGCACGGGTGGCTGCTACAACCTTGTGATTCAGTGAACGACCCCACTGGTCAGGTACATAGATTAAGTAAGTATGTAGGTACGCTCCGAGCCTCGTCCTATTATTGGCCGTCTCAGCTGCCAGGATGCACGGGGTCTGCGCATAAGCACCTTCTTTTGACTCGTGGACATCGCCGACTCGACGCATGACAGACAGTCCACACATGGCAGTAGGTACGGGCCGAGCACGAGTAACATCATGTTTACCGCAGCCGGGAGAACGCCGTCGACCATCCTGCGACGGGGTATACCGACGCGTTCCATATTGTCGAGGGCACCCCCACAGGTAAGGCATAGGCAGCCTGGAGGGCAGGTAAGGGCAGCCTCAAGCTCACTGGCAAGCACTTCGTCTCGAGGTTGGAGCACTCTTGGCAAAGCGAGCCTATTGTTGGTCCCTCTCGCTTTTGCGGCTGGTATGGCAGCTGCTGGGAATGGGCCGACCGCGCTGGCACCGGTTGAGTACACTAGCAGGACGGGTATGCTTTCGGTGAGTATCGCGCGTTTCTCTTATAGCCTTAACCGCGCGATCTGATTGCGAGTTTCTCTGAAGGCTGCCCTCGAAATCCAACGTGTACTCGGCAACGACGCTGTGAGCTTCGATGACGATGATATTGAGACCCATGGCTTTTCAGACTGGTCTACGTCCAACTCCACTGGACGAGCCGTCGCGATCGTTTACCCCAATTCAACAGAAGATGTATCCAAGATTGCTAGCATATGCAGCAAGAATCGCGTGCCGATGGGTGAGCATTAAATAGGCTCCCTTGATACGGGACAGCGTGGTCTAACACTCATCAAGTCCCCTTTGGAGCCGGGTCATCAATAGAGGGAAACTTTTCAGCTCCGTACAGTGGCATCGTCATCGACTGTAACCTCATGGACAAGGTTGTTGCCGTGCACCCAGATGATATGGACGTCGTGGTGCAGCCCGGAGTCAACTGGGTCGAACTCAACAAGACTTTAGAGCCCGAGGGTCTCTTTCTGCCCCTCGACCCTTCGCCCACAGCCACAATCGGCGGCATGGTGTCGACAAACTGCAGTGGAACGAACGCCTTTCGCTACGGAACCATGAAGGACTGGGTCATCAACGTCACCGCCGTGTTGGCCGATGGCCGTGTTATCAAGACGCGACGTCGGCCACGGAAGAACTCGGCAGGCTATAACCTGACCTCCATGTTTGTAGGTGCAGAGGGGACACTGGGAATCATTACGGAGATCACACTCAAGCTTGCTGTAGTGCCCAAAGAGACAGGAGTTGCCGTAGTGTCGTTCCCCAGTATTTCGGCCGCTGCCTCGGCAGCCACTAGCGTTATCCGGTCAGGTGTGCAACTGGCCGCTCTGGAACTGATGGATGAGGTGCAGATGCAGATAGTCAATCGGCACGGAAGTGAGCTAGTACGCAGGACGAAATGGGACGAGACTCCTACCCTTTTCCTGAAATTCTCCGGGCCTACCCAAGAGGGCGTGCAAGCAGATATCTCACGGTTGAAGGAGCTGATCAAGCCGCATAGTCCCGGCAAGTACTTTTTCGCGCGGAATAAGCAGGAGGAGGTGGATCTCTGGGCCGCGAGAAAGGAGTCTTTGTGGTCGATGACGGCGATCAAGCCAGAGGGTCATGTCATTCGCTCAACAGACGTGGCAGTCCCGATTTCTCGCCTGTCAGAGATGATCGAGCTTTCCAAGAAAGATGGGGAGAATCTGGGCTTCTTCACAAGTATTGTTGGACATGTCGGGGATGGGAACTTCCACGAGGCGCTGATGTATGACCCACGGAATACCAGAGACAAGGAAGCCGTAGAAAATGTCGTGCGTCAGATGATGGAGCGAGCTTTAGAAATGGACGGTACTATTTCAGGCGAACATGCTATTGGAATGGGTAAGATGGTAGGTCACCCTGTGCCGCCTGGACCGAGCTAGGCCACATGCTGATGGTTGCAGGACTGCCTCGTAGACGAATTGGGAGGAGAGACGATCGATGTCATGAAACGGCTCAAGCTAGCCCTCGATCCAAAGTAAGACTGATTCCAATGTTGCCCATCATGTATCATTGTAAGCTAACATATTCAGTTGGCTCTTGAACCCTGGAAAGGTCTTTGGCCTTCCCAGTCACGTGAGGGCCACTGCTGCTAAGATGCAATAGGGAGAATAGGAGAGTCAAAGGACATAGGATGCATGCATTGTATTATGTTTGGGGCTTGCATATCTTTGTATTTCTATAGTCTAACCCAGGATAGCTTTGCGCAGGTGTTGTACACATATCCAAACGTCTTCAAAACTGTTGTATAATGGGACAGGCGCGACTCGAATCACACCCGGCTTCCGCTGATCGCACACAACGGCTGCCTCGTCAAAAACATCTCCAACCTTCTCGAGCAAGCCGTCGCGCAGCAGAAGACAGAGCTGTGCACCTCTCTCCTGTGGATTTCGCGGCGTAATAATAGTGAAAGCGGGCTCCCCTCCTTCCGCCCTCTTCTCATTCTTTAATATACCATCCAGCAGCCACTCAGCATAGCCCGTCAGCACCAGACTCTTTTTCCGCAGCTCTTGTATAGTCGTCTTCCCGAATGCGTCCAGCGCACCGCTCAAGCTAGCCAGATCTATCGCGCTGGGATTGCTGAGCTGGAAGCCCTGTGCCCCCTCCGTAGGCTGGAATGTCTTGGCCATGTTGAAGCGTACGCGCTTGTCCGTCCCGTACCAGCCCTGCAGTCGATGACGGAATTGGGGTTTCCCGTCCTCACTGAAAGTGACGCCGCCGTGCTTCTCGTGCACGAAGGCGCCGCCGATAGCGCCCGGGCCGGCGTTGAGGTATTTGTAGGTGCACCAAGCGGCGAAATCAACCTGCCATTCGTGCAGCTCGACGGGAACATTGCCGGCAATATGTGCAAGATCCCACCCAACCACGAGGCCGCGCTCGTGTGCGTACGCGGTGATGGTCGGCATATCGAAGACCTGGCCGCTGTAGTATTGCAGCCCAGGCAACATGATCAGCGCTGCGTCGTCGGCGTGCTTGTCGATTGTGGCGAGAATGCTCGCTGTGGAGATGTAGTGGCCACCAGGACCATCGCTGTCTGGCGAGATTTCCACCATGGACTTGGAAGGGTCAAGGCCGTGCCAGGAGATGTGCGACTCGATGGCATAGTAGTCGCTGGGGAAGGGCTTCCACTCGAGTATGATCTTGTGTCGCTTCTCTGTCGGCCGGTAGAAGCTCGCCATCAGTAGGTGCAGGTTTACGCTCAGGGTATTCATCACGACAACCTCGCTGGGATTTGCTCCGACGATGGAGGCCATCTTCTCGGAGCACGATGCTGCCATATCTTGCCACGGCGGTCTCGAGGAGCCAGGTAATGTGCGGAAATGGCCGTGTACGCCAATGCTTGCCCATGTCTGCAGCTGAGCATCAACACTCGCGCGCAGACTCTTGGGTTGCAGACCAAGCGAGTTTCCGCAGAAGTAAACTACGCCTTTGTCACCCTCTTTAATTTCGACCTTTGATGTGCCATTCGTTTGGCCGTTGGTGCCTTTGGTGCCATTGGTAGTTTCTGCACTCCGTTAGCTGTGGCAGGGTTGATGGCCGAGAGGTAAAACGCACTTGGCGAGACGCTCTTCAAAGATTCCTTGGTAGGGAAGATGAACTCATCGCGCAAGTGTCGGATGGGATCTTGTGCGTCTAGGGAGCGGGCATATTTGATGTCATTACATTCGGGCGCAAATGAGAGGGCGCCACCTTTCGCTATCGTCTGTTGAAGCGTGTCGAAATCCATTATCTTGAATACTTGTCGCTGCCGCTGTGTAGTCTATATGTTTGTGGTAAAGATGATTGTATTTTCATGCTATCTCTCGCTTCTTGGACGAAGCCATCTGTTCTCTTATACTGGGTATTTGGAATAGCCTCAACTCCGGTGACGCCCCTCCTAACGCCTTTCGGAGGCACTAACGGATTTTCGGAAGCCCAGTTTTCAAGTACCTCCGTACTGCGGAAGAGCTAAAGGCCCCACATAACAGCGTCGGATACAGGCGGGTATCCTCTCTTGCCTTCCCTACGAACAACACAACCGCAAACCGCAACTCGGAAACAAGTTGGCGTGCCATGTGAAGTCCACAAAGACCCAGTCTGGGTGGTTGCAACAGGGATGGAAAATTAATGTATGATAGTGCTAACCTTGTCGACCAATGTAATAAAAGATCCCGAGTTACAAGCAGTCTAGTCTCGTGTCCAACTTGTACCTACCTACTTACCTACAAGAAGACACTTAGTAGTCCCAAGCACATGACTTACACGCCTCTCTGTCTTTCCCCTACTTACGGCACCAATCATATATGATAGCCATAGACATCTCTTTGCTGCCAAAATGTCTCCCCATGCTGTTCTCCCGCAGAATGAAGCATTGCTGCAACAGCAAGAGCTCGCTGAAACCTTTTCAGTTTCTCGTCACGGATTCCTCCCAGAAGAACCACCGTTGAAGACCTTGGAAAATTCTTATTACTTGCCCTGGGAGATTATTATTGTTCAACTATCGTCTTTGATAGATCATAGGTTATTACGAGATCACGTTCAGCGCCTCCCTATTCTAAGCACATCTTACCTTCGTTCTGAGCCGGAGTGGAGGAGAGCGTACGTTTTACTGGCTTTCCTGACTCACGGTTATATCTGGGGAGATGACGAACCGGCCGAGGTATGTGTTGCTTCCTGTATGGCTACAATGAGAAATAAACTGACCAATTCCAGGTACTTCCTCCATCACTCGCCGTTCCTCTCTTAGAAGTATCCCAACACCTCGGTCTCCCGCCAGTGGCCACATATGCGGCGCTGAATCTCTGGAACTACGAGTCTACCGACCCAACTTCTTCTCCCAGCAATCTAGACGCACTCTCGGCCTTACATACCTTTACCGGAACAGAATCTGAATCATGGTTCTACATGGTGTCCGTGGCCATGGAAGACCAAGCCGGGTCATTAATACCTAAGATGACATCGGCCCTAAGTTCAATTCCGACGCGCGATTACGCTACAATAACTTCCTCCTTCAATGCTCTCACAGACTGCATTAGCAACGTCACAGCATTACTATCCCGCATGCACGAGAAGTGCGATCCAGAAGTCTTCTATCACCGCATACGCCCTTTTCTTGCCGGCAGCAGGAACATGGGCCCCGCTGGCCTGCCGTGCGGTGTCTTCTACGACGAGGGCGATGGCCGTGGATCATGGCGGCAGTTGCGGGGTGGTAGCAACGGTCAGAGTAGTCTGATCCAGTTCTTTGATGTCGTACTGGGCGTCGAACATTCGGCGGGTGGGCACAGCTCGCCTCATTCTCCCGGTGGCAAGACGGATAAGGCTGTCAGCTTTCACGAGGAGGTACGGGATTACATGCCCGGACCTCACCGACATTTCCTCGAACATGTGGCCAAGCTGGGAAGTCTGAGGAACTTCGCACTGGGCGACGCGTACCGAGATCATGATGAGCACCAGAGGGCGTGTCGGGCGGCGTTCCAATCTGCAGTCGACGCCTTGGCCGAGCTGCGGAGCGCACACTTGAAGGTCGTGTCGAGATATATTGTGGTGCCGAGTAGGGCTGCCTCACAAGCAACTGTAGTGAAGAATCTAGCGAGCGCTTCTAGTCATTCGAAGGAGGCAAGCGAAGGACAAGGGGACGATAAGCTTACAGGGACTGGCGGAACGGCATTACTGCCGTTCCTGAAGCAGTCGAGGCAAGAGACAATAGCTGCTGGGACTTCTCCGAGTATGGCATGCTAGTCCAGATACCCGAAATGTCTTCCGAGTCTGATAATAATTATGACGGAGAATATACTCATGATAACATAACCTCCGTGGCCTCAATGACACCGCAATGATGTGAAATGTTAGAATCGCTCTTCATCATGTCAGATTGAAACTCAGAGTACACCATCAGGTTTTGTTTTACCTCAGTAACCCTTCCTCTCACCAGCTTCTATGACGTGTCAATTTTCTCCAGCTCCTCCAAGATCTCCCTCTTCGCTTCCTCTTCCGCCCAACTCATCTCCACCCCATTGCGAACAAGCTGCACCATATCAACTTTCCCCATCTCACAATATGTATACACCTTCTGCATCGCCCCATCAACCCACACGTCGTGCATATACGCCGGATCATCACTATTCAAGCAAAACTTCACCCCCGCCTCCCACAGCTTCCGTATCTTTGGGAAGAGGACCTCGGTCTTCTGCCGTCGATGGTACGCATGCGGACACAGCGTGAGCCCGATCCCCCTCTCAACAAGTCCCCTCATCAACTCCGGGTCATCCACCGCATTCAACCCGTGATCTATCCGCTCCGCGCCCGCACCACCACACACCTCGAAGATCGCCTCGCGCACATGCGCCGCCGCGTCCTTCTGGTCGACATCGCAGTGCATCGTGACGTGCAGCCCGTCCCGCCTCGCCCGCCCAAACGCGCCCTCAAACAGCATCGGCGGCCGGTCGTACTCGTTGCTCGCGAGCCCCACCGCGTGGAACAGCCCCTTCCCCACGCCCCGCGCCCAGGGCCGCGCCGCCTCGTACGCCGCCGCGCCCTCCTCGACCGGCCGGTCCCGGATGAGGCACAGGATCCAGTTGCTCCGCACCCCGAGCCGCGCCTCTGCCTCCGCCTTCGCCCGCAGGTACCCCCCGCAGACCGTGGCCGCGGCGATGCCCCGGGGCAGGTACGCCTGCAGGTCGAAGAACGGCTCGACGTACCGGACGCGCATCGCCGCGCAGCGCTCGTAGTACGCCATCGCGAGGTCGTAGAAGTCCTCCTCCGCGCACAGCACCTGCGTGCCGGCAAAGTACGTCTCGAGGAACGTCGGCGCGCCCGCGGGCCCGTTGCCGAGCTCCGGCCGGTGGTTGTAGAGGACCTGGTACGACGCCAGCAGGTCCTCGTACGTGGCGTAAGGTAGGGGCACGTTGTTCTTGTGCGCGAGGCGCCAGCGGAGGGACGGGGAGAGGGTGCCCTCGATGTGGATGTGGAGTTCGACCTTGGGGAGGGAGGCGATGAAGGGGGAGATCTCGAGGCCGTTCATCTTGGCTGAGTTGGGCTGAGAGGTGAGGTGTAAGATAAGTATGTCGGGGTTCAGGATCGGTGTCGTAAATACGATGGGAGAGCCGGATTACGTCGGGAGCTTTGCCTCTGACATTGAAATTGCGTGCCCTGTGTCACAGATACGGCGAGAATTGTACGAGGTATGACAAGCCAATATCATTGGAGATGCCATACATTTATCTAGTCTTTAAGCTTGTCTGTACCGGTCTCGGTCGTAAAGGGTACCGAGGCAATTGACGTTAAATCTCAAGACTTACTCGTAAGTGACAGTAGGCACCGGAATAGCTCCGAATAGCGGAGACACAGTCGGCTCAAACCCCGATAGAAGTACTCCTAAGCTAACGCTACTGACACCACATTAATCGCTTCAAATTTGAATACTCGTGCATCACGTTGATTAAGATCTATTAATTGATTCTAAAGGAAATCAGATTTGTACAGTAAGGTAGCTCAGCCCAATACAATGCTACCGTATCTACACGACATCAAGGCTGCCCCCAATCTTGTCATGCCCCCCATTCTATGCGTCTTAATGCAATGCCTTATTTACCCTCACAAGAAACGACATTTTTTCTATGTCCACGAATTGATCTTCAACCCCATATTACGATGTTGCCCAAATTGAGCCAACGAAATCAATCAACATATCTCGAGTGGTTCGATCGAGATTATCGGCGGTTAAAATTAAGGAAACGTCCCTGCATATGTGTTAGCGATTTTCATAGGATGAAAAAAACGTCGGGAGTGTCAGCACTTACGGCCAGGAACAGTATGATCAGATTACTGCCCACGAAAGCGATGAAGATGCCGAGGTCCCTCCAGCGCTCATTGAAGCTGATCCCCAAAGGCTCGAAGAACTGGTTGCCGTCATAGTAAGCGCAGTACTCGCAGTTTGTCGTGTCGCTCGGGTTGGCAATATAACCGGCACCGCCCGCAGCAAAGTATTCCGACATGTAAGCCTCACACGTCTGTCCCGACGGCGGGTTAAAGACATTAAGCTCGTTTTGTTTGCATACGACGGAAAGGTTGTCTAAAGCTGTTGCGACGGTGCCACCGATCAGGCGAGTGAAAGGGTCAAGCTGATAGAGCCACGCGCGCCAGAAAGCGGGCATTTGTATGGCAGGAATAGTGACGCCACAGAAGAGAGAGAAGGTAATGACGATAAACGGATCAAACTGGCTAGAGATGAAAGCCGATGGCGAAATGGCGGCAAGAAGTTGACCCAGAGTTACGGCAAAGAACTCGGTGACCAAGATCATGAAATACTGGTATCCTGCGCGGCTGGATTCGTACTGGAACCCTGTGAGGTAGTAAAGCGGCACGAAGAAAAGGACGGAACAGAAAAGGGAGTAGGGAATCTCCGCAACCACCATGGCCAGAGTGAAGGTGAAAGTGCTGTACATCTTGCTCAATTGCTCGCGGAAGAAGATAGCCCGCTTGATCACGAACATGAGCTCGACTTGCGGCATCAGAAGAGCAGGCAACACAGTGATCTGAAACATAACGAACACTTTGTTCTGGAGAGAAGACCGGGAATGATCGAGTTGCAGATACGTCAGACCAGTGAGAACCGCAATAGCAACGTGATTGAAGACTCGGGTGAAAAGGTAGTTGGGTGACCGCCAAAACGAGATATTGGTGCGTTTCATGACAATCTTGATCTGGTGAGACAATGGGGAAGCGTATTCGCGCTCCATAGAGGGATCAATCTGGGAGGCTTCGGCCAGGCGGGTCTCCTTGAACTGAGAGATTCTATCCTTGATATTAGCAAGTTCAGGGCTGTCGCTCCAGATATCACCCCAGTCACGATCGCCAATACGAGGGGCACTGCCGGCACCAACCGCTTCCAGCATGTACTCGGCAATATTGTCTGTTGGCCCGGCTACAGCACCGTGGCGACCGAGGTAGTCTCGGAGAACAGCGGCATCATTGCCAATGTCGCCAAAGTATACGCATCGACCACCGCGCTGGAGGAGTAGGAGACGGTCAAAGTTCTCAAAGAGGGCCGCGTTAGGTTGGTGGATGGTACAGAGAATGGCTTGGCCCGCAGCAGCGAGCTTCTTCAGAAATCGGACGATGTTGAAGGCGCTTTGACTGTCGAGACCAGAAGTGGGCTCATCCAAGAAGAGTAGCAATTGAGGCTTGGCTGCCAGCTCAACACCAATCGTTACACGCTTGCGCTGCTCGACAGTAAGACCAGCTTCGGGAGTTCCGATGATACAGTCCGCAATAGACTCCATCTCCAGCAAGAGAATGATCTCCTCTACATAGGAGTACTTTTCAGCCTGGGGTGTTTCGAAAGACTGTCGCAGATCGGCTGAAAACCGCAAGGCCTCTCGCACGGTCTGTGTAGGGTCGTGCATATCAAGTTGCTCGGCATATGATGTTGACCGCTGGAACTCCTTACCTGGCTTCGAACCATCAACCAGAATGTCACCATTAATCACACCGATGTTCTTTCTTGCGGCCAGGACGTCCAACAGAGTAGTCTTTCCAGCTCCGGACGCACCCATAAGCGCGGTAAGCTCGCCAGGCTTGCAGTAACCATAGATGCTGTTCAGAAGCCGCCGGGTACCACCAGGCACAGGCACATCGTAGTTAAGGTCTTCCCAAGTCAAGATGCTCTTGGACTCGATGTTCAGAGCTGAACCCTCCTCTTCTTTCCTTGACGTTTGCTGCGCCTCCTTTTTCTGGCTAAGCGCCTCATTTAGCTTCTTTCTCTCGGCGTTTGGTTTAGCAAATACTTTGGCTTGATTGCCTCCCATGCCATGCTTGACAAACTCGCCCAACACCACGTTCATGATGAGGAAAAAGACGATTAGAGCCATGATAATTCCAAAGTTTCGCCAGAGATCGTCAGGTGCATATTGGTATCCTTGTTGGATGTAGGCGCCGCCTTTGATTTCTAGGGTTCCTGGCTGCGAGCCGGCCAGCGTGCAGACCTGATTATCGATGTTGGTATAGTTTGGTCCTAAAGGAATCAGGGATTCAGATGAACACGTCAAGGTGCTACCACCAAACTCATTGGCCATCATGGCTGCAAATGCGAGACCCAACGCATTGATCCAAAAGATCCATCGCAGCCAAACCTGCTGCGCTTCGTACTGGATAAGATATCCAGACGTCAGAATAAACAAGGTGACGGTGATGACGGCAAACTTGATCGCATAGTCGAAGTCGGGACTCAGGCATCCGATAATTCTGAAGTACAAGGTCATGGCAATATTACCAACGAGAATGAGTAGGTAGAATGTGAAGAAAGCGCCGGCTGTCCTGGTAAGACCAGTCATGAAGTAGACGATGATGGAGAATACCAAGATCTGAACAGCTGAAAATGCGGTGTCGACAAAAATTTGCGCTATCCACAAAGCCGAAGGTCGATGAAATGCATATGCCTTGTGCTTGTTGACGATTGGTCTGCCAGTCATAGTGGAGCCCAATTCTGAGAAAGCCTGGAAGGCATTGAACAGGAGAGAGATAAACAATAGACCACCCTTGCTGAAAGCGCTCGCTGACGTGGAGCCTAGATTCAGATAGAGGGTTCCTAGAACGATAGCGATGATGATAGCGCGAAACCACGATAATCCAAGACCCAGCTTATCCTGCAACTTGAGAACAAATTGTCGCTTCATCAAGGCCCAAACCTGGAGATGGAATCCAACACTGTAAACTGAACGCTGCGCTCCGCTTCGCTTGGCTTCTGAGACGGCGACTCGGAAGTCCTCATGCTTCTGGGTTTCCGCATCCAGTCGCACCTTGTATTCGGACATATCCGTATTCAAACGCTCTGTAAACTTGGAACTTTTGAAAGCTGCAGCTAGAGTCTCGGGGCTGTGCGGTGCGTTCTTGGGAGAGAAGCCGTCTTGATAATCGCGCTCGAATTCATCGGTACATCCTGTAACGTAATCTGGGGTAGTCTGTCGGGGACGCGGCAGGAAGCCAAGACCTTCGAAGTAGCTTCGAGCCTCAGAAGCAGGGCCAAAGTAGACCTGACGACCGGAGTCTATGACCAGTACCTTGTCAAATTGCCGGTAAATGTTCTCGGAGGCCTGATAGAGGGATACAAAGGTCGACGTCTTATACAAGTTGGTCTGGATCCTCAAGGACTTGACGAAATCAAGAGCGGTGCTGGCATCAAGACCACGAGTACTGTTGTCCCATGACAACACGCACCCATTCGTGATCATCATCTCAGCGATGGACACACGCTTTCGTTCACCACCGGATACACCACGCACGAGAGCATCGCCCACGACCGTCTTTCTGGTGTGCTCGATGTTGAACATCTTGAGCAACATGGTAATGACCTCCTCCTTGAACTTAGCCTTAGTCATACCGGCTGGGAGCTTGTTTGGGACCTTGGTGTCAATAGCAAAACCAAGGGTCTGCTCCACGGTCAAGGTGGCGTGGTGGATGTCGTCCTCCTGGTTGTAGACGCACTCGCCTCGGTAGTGCTCAAACTCCTTGGCCGTGAAGGGGCCGTAGAGAACGTCGCCGTTGACACCTGTGTATCCCCATCGTTGATTGGTGATTGTTTTCAGGAAAGTCGTGCATCCGGAGCCTGGCCTTCCCAGCACCAGCACCATCTCTCCAGGGTTGACGACGCCTCGGAAGTTGTCTAATAACGTGGCCTCGGTGCCTTTTTCGCCCTTTCCGAGCAGTCGCATCAATGGCGTCCAGTAATCTACAAAATCGACAAAGGCATCGGGAAAAGTTTTGACAAAATTGGTCATCCCGCCCATACCCTTGACTGTCAGTCCGTCCCAATAGACGCCGATGTGCTTCGGACGAATACCCGCCTGTTGCTCCGCAGCGAGACCGCCACGAAGCGTCTCCTCCAGATCGAAAAGCTCGTCAGAAGAGCTGGAATCGGCCGGCTCTACGGCATTTCCGCCCTTCTCGACGTCAGCCGACTTGCGACTGTTCACGCGACTCGCGCGAGACAGCCCAGATATTTCCCTTCTTAGCTCAGTGAAGTCAGCTTCGGCCCGCTCTATGGACACACCCTGCTGTGCACTAGAGAAACCATTGGGATTGTTGCGCCTCGCGTTTTCACGCTGTTCCTCGGATGCATCAGTTGAGGTGGCAGTGGATGCAGGTCGTGGAGTCTTCTGGTCCGAGGTCCAGTCGTCATTGTTGTGGATGACCGGAGTGATTGGTGTATTAGTGGCTGTCTGGCCCGCCAAATCGTGCTTCTCGGTCTCCTGACGGCCGGCCATGTTGGGCGGTTTGGTGGTAGAGGCCTACCGAGGAACCCGTGGTCCCGTGTTCGGCAATTCTCAGCAGCGCAATTGTAGATCACAGGAGGTGGCGTAAGCTGCAAGACAGCAAGGGCGAATGAGAAGCTGAACAACGACTCAAAACGGTGAAGGGTGTTAGATTCTCGCGATAAGCAGATTTATGGTACTACAATCGATCGAGAAGGAGTCGAGGATGAGGTGTAACCTATACAGCGAGAGAGTGATTGAGAATAGGCTAGACGACCACGGTCAGAGGTCAGAGTGAGGTGAGGGCAAGAAAAGGGTGCCTGTCACAACGGTCTAATGGTTCAGCTTCCTAGAGCAAAGCTGGCCAACCCAGACAGGGCGAGCACAGGGTAGAAGAAGGGGGGATCAAGAAGGTAAAAGAGCTGGTTGTTCTAGAGAAGGGAAGGGTAAGTAAGTAGAGAAGATGAGGATGGGAATGCCCCAACACAAAATGCGCGACAGGCGGTAAGTACTATGTAGTACTTGGACGGGACGATGTCGCGATGGCGGCCGGAGAGTTTTATCTTTTTTTTTCGGTCTGTTTCTCTGGGATATGTATCCGATTGCGCCCAAACAGCGCGCGGATTGCCAGGGTTCGAGGCTTGGGAGGGTGCCAGGGTATGAGGGGTGCATCGCTTGGCGGGATGAGACGGTGGGGCAGCGACAAGGTGGAAGATTATCAATCAACAAGCACGCATTCACAGCGTACATATCGGGACGAAGGGGTTGCGTTGAGCTTGAATGCGGTGCATAAAACCCGAATAGCAACTCGGACGTGGCTCTGGCTAGTGATACTCACGGGACCGGGTAAGGAAGGCCTGGTTGGACTTTCCATCTGGTCTCGACTTGGGAGTTGGGACGAATTATGCAAGCCGATTAGCTCCCCCGAAGTGCTGTACTCCGTACTCACTCAGGGAGTACGTGCTCATAGTAGTTACTTATGCAGCACCCTACCTGTGGTACAAACTTTACAGGTAACCTGGAGAGTGCTGGAATCCTCCTACAGGAGCCCCTGCACTGGCCCTAGGTACAGTACATGCGGTCATTCATGAGTCCATTCCCATCCATCCCGCAGTCATCCCCATCAACCCCATTCCACCATTGGCCACGTTCCGCCGTACCTAATGTGTAGCACGCTAACTCATGCATTAGTGTCAACGCAGCTCCAATGCTACTGCTAGCATACAGGTTGCCGTAGTACCAGTACGGTAGGTGTTCTGACGGCATTCAAGTGTGATGCAGTTCCTATTGACAGTGAGCATTCGCCAGTCGCGTCGTCTACAAGGACTTGTTGTTGACCATACATCATTTACTATACTGGCATTCGCAAAGCGCAAATACCACAATGGTTGTAAAATATTCTTCACACATGAAAAAGGAATAATGAGCAACAAACCACGTTATCCCAATCCGGCGGGAATGCTCGCTGGACGCGGTTGTGGAATTACTTGCATGATTACACTTTCCCGGCACAGCATTCATAGCCCGTACACGCCCACTCCAACGGCGGCACAAAAATGATCTTAGCCCCACGTCCAAGGTATCAAGAAAGGTAGGTACATACATAAGTCTCACGACGGCCTCGACGTACCCGAATCTGATGCACGGTGAGATCCATTCGCGTTACCTTCACGGATTATGATGCATGATATGGATCTCCTGGAGTGCTATGTTTTATTACCATGACTCCATTGTCCGGTACAGATACAAGCCAGCCATAGCTTAGCCATGTCTATTCAGCTAATGCCGACTACTCTGATTGGGTAGGTATAGCTTAATCTTCGGATATCAGTGGTTCGCAGCACGAAAGGTGTGATATATAGACCACGACTCCCCAGGACGTAGTAATACATGTATTTATACATAGTGTGTCCAGCAAAGAGGATTCGGAAGCCAGAACCGTACCGTCGGCGGCAATATCAATCTAGAAGTACCTAGCGTAAGGTGCCATATAAGATTTCACAAACGCCATATGACGGTTTCTGCTCATCCCGATGCTGTTATGAACCCTTCGGGCAGTGGACAGGCTGGGCAGGCCAATGAGGGAGGACTCTGGATCGAAACCCGCTGGGATGGCTAGGGTATCGGGCTCTCGGGTTAGAAGTTGATGCGACTCGGGCTCGATGGAGTGGATAAGCGCACATGCATGCAGGGACAGTGCCGTGGGGCTTTCATTGATAGGAATCTGCTTTAAGATGAAACAAAACGCTCGCCGAAGATCTGTAAACGGCAACATGGAAAGTGTTAGGTACGGGCGAAGCATCCCATACAATTGCTGGCATAACTTGACAGAGACGATTCGGAGTCTCGGGAGGCTTATCTACATACATTAGATAGTAGTAAACATGTGTTTACTGCCATATGCTCCTTCAGCTCCGACTCGCTGTGACATTGACAGACGTTGAATGAAACGGGTTCATTTCCACCTGGTAACGTAAATACTCCAAACCGAGAGATGGGGAGCGACCATCTCTCCAACTAGCCGCTAAACTTAGTTGCATGGCTCGTCAGTCATCCGGTGAAAACCTTGAACGCCCCTTGCAGCCGCACATCCTGCCCGAGGCTGGATGGTCATGGGTAAGACCTGCGATTCCGGCATTTGGTTCATTGGATCGGTGCATGTCATCAGCTGCGAGTGGGACAAAATGCTACGCACATTGCATTCGACAGCACGAGTGACAGCTGTCCGATGCTAGACACCGCATCGCCATGCCTCAGATTCCATCGCGTTTGCTGACCTCGAACGATGACTCTCCTATGCACGCGCAGGGTAGCATCGCACGGCGTGTTACCAGGTGCCACGGACGAGGACGACTCGTCGCATCTGGTCATACAATCTCCAGACTCTGATAGCCGCCGTGAAGATCATATAGGAGCGCATACGTTGAAATGGACGTTCATAGCTAAAACACGTGACAGCGCGACGATTGTGCAACTGTAACAAGAGGCTGAAGAAAGGCGAGTCCTCGGAGGAAATCCAGGGTTCAGACTAGTGGGGGATTTTAAGGTCTCGGACAACTTCTTGCGAAGAACCAGGCGGGGAGTTCGGCAGGCAAGGCGACTTCGCCCCTCCCGTCCCGAGCCCGACCGTACGCATCGAGTCAGTTCGTACGACGATAGTGTCTGGTTCTGTGTCAGTGCATCCCCACATTCACATTGATGACAGCTGCACTAAAATGTGCATTGCCCTTTCCAATTGATCACGTCAACACGCCCACGCCTAACTAGGTGTACTTCGTCAACCGCAATGGGCACACGCCATATACGCTGACAAAAGCTGAGGACGCTCGCAACGGTATGGAAGCAGCTGAGACTATAAAACTTGGTATACACTTGACCATGCTACAGTTATACTCAAGTATTCGGATATCTCTTTCCCGCTCAGATATGTTTTGGTCCAAGGAGTGCCCGGGCCCCAGATAAACGGGCAAGGGCCTCTGGATATACGACAGCCAATCTCCGAACCGAGCTAGCGTACGAAACCAAGCTGACACCCTTTTGCAAATCATGTTTACTTCTTACCGCTCTCGACCTTAGAGGCCACATACCAGATACATAGATCGTACATTCCATCTCCAACAAGTTTTTGAAAGGAGTGCTCGTGCTATCGCCTATAATCTTCGTGGAGGGCTTCAAAGGATGTTGGAAACGAAACCTGCACGCTCTCGGTTCACCCCTGGAAACCCACCGCCCCCTCTACCCCTGTATTTGTCATTGAATTGTATAGATAGGGCCTCACCCCATGTTATAGATGAATAGGCTCATTGGAACATATCTCTGCTTCAGTGCTGTTCAGGCTCTCAGATTCAAGTCAAATTATAAATACTGACAATCCTCATATTTCGCCCTCTCCAGATCCCCTCACCTAGAACTCTCCGCTTAGGTGAAGATTGATACACAAGGTCGACAGGGAACGAGACGTGGATACTGAAGCAAATCGCACTTCAAACAAGTAGTGATTGGTACTGCGGCAAGTATAACCTTCAAACATCCCCCAAAATCGTTAAATGAAATTTCCTTAAGGTGATTCATGCTCCTCGGTTCAAACTGACAAATTTGATTTTTGCTAAATTTCGGGAAGTGTCGATTGAAGTTGACTTAAATTTTCCACTTCAAAACAACGCGATGGCACCAAACGCATAGTGATCTCTGACCTGTGTGTGAATCCAATTGTGTTGTCGCCAAAGCTCAGTTTCACCAAGCCCCACTAGACATCTCCGTTCGACGCTGTCGCTATTGTGATTGACTCACGGGAATCTCTACATCTCAACTCAATCGGATCGATGAGAAGTATAATACTCTTCCATAACCTCGTCATGTGTAATTTTCTGGCGTCATCTCAGCCGACTGCTGGCCATCTGGCAGTTACCGGGCGCTTTGCTGCATTCAAGTTGAGTATAAGTTCTTTCCGGGTCCCGTACTTAATCTATTCGTTCCGAATTACCGCCTCCCAAGGGACATGTTCTTAGTTTGTTGTTATCCTCTTGACTTCATCAGAAGGTGTTTAACATGAGGATGTTGACATTGCTAGAAGGTTGCATAATGCGACTATCATTCAAAGCATTGTGATGCCACTGATTCTTGCTCACCTCCATTATATTAAACGACAATAACCATATGCATATCAGTAATCGTTATGAACTTCATGCTGTCTCTCCTCATCTCTGCCCGATCAAGTGCCTAATCCGGAATACTCTTCTAATGGCGAGAATCTAGGTTTGTCAGAAAAACAGCAACTCACAGATGGTCAGCAATTGTGGAGGTAGAAGGCGTGAGTCTGCACGTTGGATGTCTGTGTCAGCTCCTGATATTATATATCATAAGCTTGTCTTTCGCTTGAGTCACTTTAATTCAATATCTACTCCTCAACATCCATTCTTTCTATAGATAGTGGTCGATCAGCCTCCATGGCAGGTTGTGATGTATACCATTTATTGACTGTAGGAAGCGTAATAGGCTTCCCATTCAGTACAACTCTGAAGATTTAGAGCAGAAACTCCTATGCAGCCCGCTTATCTCGTATCTACACATTCCGATACGTCGATTGAATATAAATTCAATAGGACTATGGGGCGTTGAGCCTGCTTTAGGCTTTTCCTAACAAGGAAGACCGAACAGTGAAGTAACTCCGCATAAATTGCTAGACCAGGCTACTCTTTCCGGCCGATGCGGTAATAACCCTCATGTCTCTAAGGTCTGGTCAGTGCCTATGCAGAGCTATCTCAGCCGGGTGGCAGAACCATTGCCACTTTCACCACCTTGCCCCTGGGCAGTCCAATGACGCCAGTCTTGGCCACAACACGGCATTTGACTCGGTGTCAGGAGCGGAAACTGCGCGATCTACTGTTATACAGTTTCAAGCTGGTACGACTGTCCAGATAAATATATTTCTCCCGTATGTGACTGGCCGAGGGTTGCCCTTCGTTTTCACCAAACTTGGCCCCTCCAACTACCTGTCCACTGCTCATGCCTCCCAATCCCGGTCATCCTTGCCTCAAGAGGCGCCGGCGAAGTCGGCGATGCATATTGAAGGTCAGGGTTACACCGTCTTCTGGAGCTTGGGCCACTGTGTTTTACCCTCGTGTCCTGGCTATCTGTCTCCTGCCCCTTGCCCTCGCCCTCTGCCCTCGCCCTTCGCTTTTCATACTTCAAGAAGCGCAGGCAAGACTGGCGATACTTATTAAGGGGCAAGCAATGCACTGCAGGCTGGAGCTTGAGCCATTCGATCATGCCCCTCCATGCCTCTCCCTCACACATCTATAAATACATCCCTCCTCCATGTTCCCTCCTCTTTTCATTCAAACTAATTCTCACATCTCTTGATGCCCCAATCGGTCTTGTAGACTGAAGTACACACAGAAAAATGGGCCAACCAAGAATTTGCCATCATTCACTCAACTTCAGAGACACACACGCTCACTCATTTAACTCCCTACTTCGCAGCCAGAATCCCACAAAATCAACATCGGATTTGGAATATCCTGCCTACGCTACTCATCTCCTTAACGATCGTCTTACTCCGTCCAGCACTTTCCAGTCCTTCCTCCATCGTCCAACTTTGACTCAGATCCGAATACCGGGAAGCAAGAAGCACGGTGTCTTCGCACCCGTCGGCATCATTCCCGGAAGGGTGAGCAATACACATACTCTCCATTTTGACCGGTCAAGTTAACCCCTGTGAAGCCTCCCTACCAAAGCCCAAGATGCAGAACATCACCCCTTCTGGGCGTGGTAAGGTTACTCGTGGCAATCGTTCTACTGCGGCTACCGGACGCCAGTCTGCCCGGTTTGGCACGGCAGCCAGACCCATCATCATGTATGATTCCTCTGACGAGGAAGGGTCTTCAAATGATGACCAGACACGTCGACGTGGCAGACACCAACGCTCATACCCCAAAGCTACCAAGGCCAAACAACATCAGGTGAAGTCCAGCACACCTAGACAAATGCCCTGCAAGCCCGTCGACTATACTGCCGGATGTACTAGTGACAGGGCGCTGGTCCAAATCACTGATGAGCGGCCATGGGCTCCCGGTGACGCCGCCGTCGATGTCTCCGCCTATCCGCCGAGCCTTGCTGCGCTGTCTGTCAGCAAGGGCGTGTCACGAATTACGCCTGATGGCAAGTCTTGCGGGATGAAGCACCGACACGACGAGGACGCTGTTCTTGACTCAGATGGGAATCAATGATATAATAAGTGTCACAAGCTGCAGGCTCAGGAATACGACCAGGAGAGCTCGCGACAGAAGATCGTCACCAACGAGACCAGCCCTGAGAAGACCCCGAACAATCACTACGTGCGTCAATGTTACCGCGACAAGGTGCGTATCAGCGACGACGTGCGCGGGCGAAGTGGCTTAGAACTCTTATGGATGTGAAAGTGTAAAGGAGGTAATGAATAAACATCTGATGCTGCCAAGATATTTACAGACAAAACAGCGCATAGCACATATGAGAATGCTGCCTTTGCCATATTTGCTTAATGATGATTGCAGTGCTAATTTCCAAGTGGGGAGTGTACGCCGCCTGTGCTGACAATCGCGCACCTCAGCCAGTCCAGACGTCAGGTCCCGGAATTGGGTAGCTATCAAATGTGCCATATAGATTAAACAAGATGCCGTCGTCGGTCGGCGTGTAGAAACTCGTCGCGGCCTCGCCCCCCGGCAACGCCGTCGAACCCCCGCTCCCAACCTGCACATTCAGGCACTGCGGGTAGTTCTGCGCGCCGTTCTCGTTGCCAGCAGAGTGCAGCGCGATGATCTCGTGGCGCAGGACGTAATTTCCCGGGGCGAGGCCGGCGGGGATCGTCACGTCGGAGGTGAAGTTGTTCGCGATCAGCGTGTCTGTTGCCCAGGTGCCGGGGTTGCTGCCCGAGAGGAGACCTTGCTCGGAGATCTTAGTGAAGGAGAGGGAGCCGGCGTCGGCAGAGGTGCACTCGCCTAGTACTGAAGTTAGCCATCGGGTTCATGTTCTCGAAGCGCAGAATAAGGGCCATCACAGAGGCAGGGGCCGGATGTGAAGGAGCAACACGAGACGTACCGCTGCATTCAGCCAGGTAGTTCAGCACAGGGCCGTGATGAGTATCAGGCCAAGTGTTCCAGTATAAAGTCAGGGTATCACCCGCATCCGCCGAGATGTAGGTAGCCCCGGGGGTAGCGCTCTTATGGCATGCAATATCACTGGTGGTGTAGGCATCTGGCGATACGAACCCATTATCCTGGTTCAAAGCCTGCCATCCCGGTGTCTCCTCTGCCGTGCCCTCGGCAAGATAGTACCAATTGGGGTTGCAGCCATCGATCCACGAGCCGCCATTGACAGTGATGCCGGAGACGTAGCCGTGGGCTGAGGCGAGGCGAGCGAGAGGCAGGGCCAGGGCCGCGATGGAAAGCGTGGAAGGCATGGCTGTGAGTCGAGAGCGCAACGAATGACGGAGAGAGCGGCTGAATTCGCTATATTGAATCGCCTAGATTGTCGATGCAGAAGCACTATGGAAAAGCCGATCGCTTCTGCTTCCGAAATGACCATCTTATATAGACCTGCCGTCCGCGCATTCCGAAGAGCTGAGCTATATGATCTCCTGACCGTCGCATCCCGGGACGTGGGACCGTGGGACATGCATATTTGGTACCATCAATATATTTCCCACGCTCGGGCTGCTGAGCTCGCTGGGCAAGACACCAGCTAGCCGTCTTCATCACGGCATCTTCACTGGGATGCATGCAGTCAATGGACGGAGAATCTGGGTCCACCGGACTCGGTGTGGGGCCTCATATAGGCGTGCCGGACGATCGCGAACCGCCTTGCCTTATACGGCAACTATCACGGCGTCGGTGTCATGCATAACTCTATTTGGGACTTCGGCTAACGAGAACGAGGTTAGTATGTTGATGAGAGCGCGATTATATTTTGTATATATATGCGTATCGTCTGAGGTCGTGATCATGCTTCTGTGTATGGAATCGCTGACACTGATCACAAGTTTTCTAAACTACTAAACGCTTGGCTGCCTGGGATAACCGCTTGACGTAGGAATAGAAAAACTTCTTGATATAATGCATCACAATCGCAGCATCTTATATTATCTTGATACGACTCGTGAAGAGAAGGGGTAGTCAAAGAGGGAGACGCCGCGGCTTACGTCAGTTCGCGGTAAATAGGTAGAGGTTGGAATATTGCGCACTCAGTCACCTCTTTTTCGGGCCCGACTATCACTCATCATACGGTTGTGCGCATCTACCCGGCTTATATGCGACCGACATCCTCTCTCGGCGCTATCCAGTACATGACTAGTACAGAAAGGCTCACATTTGAAAAGCACGAGAGAGGGAGGTAATCGGTAACTAGGGCACCCAAGCCAGATACTAATTTCGCAATTTTTTCCAACAATGATCATGAAAATGAGGTACTGATGCTTTCTCCCCTCACGAAACTGTGTACGATGTCATGCTCAGACCAAGGCAACATACCGATTTTTGCATCGAAAGTAAATCCACTCGGAAAACTGTCCGCTGTAATCCACCAAAGAAATCTAACCATCAGACAATCTCTGTACATAAAAGGGGCTTCATCTTTCCTCAATTGACGAGCCCTTTCGCTCTACAGCCGCGCACTATTGACCCCCCTATACTGCGGTCATGACAAAACCATATCCCTCCTCGCGCTGGGCAAGGTGGCGTGTTGAGAATAGTACGGGCAGTTC
This sequence comes from Xylariaceae sp. FL0016, assembly GCA_022578815.1. NCBI lineage: Eukaryota > Fungi > Ascomycota > Sordariomycetes > Xylariales > Xylariaceae > Xylariaceae sp. FL0016. The sequence continues at coordinate 603,029 of MU388745.1, forward strand.
GCTTCTATACAGATACGCTTTCAAATCTTCCCCCCGCGCCGAACGGTTTTGAGATCGGCAACTTTGTGTTCGCGAAGGAGTGTGCCTTGGAAACCTGTGGCAAGTGGTCATTGTGGTAAGGTACCGCTACCTAGGCAGTAGCGGATATGTCGTCATCACATACACGCACGCAAATGTGCATCGGCTAGACAACCAGGAAGGTAACAGTACTCATTCTGCCAATACCGGCTTGATTGATGTATGGATTTCTAGACTGCCTTGGATTTAATGTATAGGACTGTGGCTGAGCCCTTCAGTCCTTTAATCTTCACTCTTACGATGCCACTGTCTCCACGCAAGGGCTTATAAGTCATGAGCGGTTGGATTACGTACAGTCTCAGCTGTCGACACCATACTATAGGGGGGGTCCAGGATGTGCGAGAGCACTGAGGGCTCGGCGAAAGATGCAGGTGCGACGAAACAGGCAGGCAAAATTAGAGGACTCCAGGCAAGGTCAATCGGTGTCAGTCACAAGGATAGAAGACCTGTAATTCTGTGACTTCGTTGGCTTCGTATAAACTCGTCAGCAGCAGATACGATCTTTACGATACCACCTTGACTATGGCACCCCAACTCATGTACGACGATGGATTGTACTTTACTATGAAATCAAAACACTGTGTACTTCTATTTTGTGAAACATGAGAATGACAGAACGTTTGTATAATTGTGGATGCATAACTACCGGTCTATTAAACCTGAACGCCGGCATTTGTCTCTCACGCCACAAAACCTCGCATGTGCTGACACAATATTCAACAGCAAAATCATCCACCATGTGCCTGACAGGGACGTCTTGTACTCTCAAACACAAAGCTGACGCACAGCATGAAAGTACAAACGCCGACCATGCAGGATGAAGCTGAGGTTCAGTATTCTTTTTCAGATATCTCCGTGTTCTGTGGTCCTGCACGTAGGTAGGTTTGAGAGGTTTCAGCACCTCGGCCTCAATCATCTGCAAGTGGGCGCCCTAGCTTTATAAGAGGCCATGAGGGTACGAGGGGCCGGTCTTTCGAGTGGCACCAGGTTCTGGTGTTGAGTTCTGATCACAATACTGGGGTTCCTACCCTAGAGCTCCGACTCAGCACCGTTGGTCTCCACAGCCATGGGACTGCCACCTTGACCGCGTCGTCTTTGAGGCCGCAGCCGACGCACAGGCCGTCCATTGAGGTTCATGCTCTCATCATCGTCATCACTTTCTGCGTTATCTTCTGCATACCGGCGTGCCTCATCCAGCTCCGATAGCTCGTCAGGCTTGTCCCGTAGCCATTGCATTCGCGGACCGGATCGTGCAACCTCTGACACGCGGAAGCCATAAATGCGTGGCTCGTAAATCCGGCCAACACCTAGGCCGGGCGCAATATTGCAAGAGTACATGCCATTTAGCATATCCTTATCGTCTTCGGTAACCCGAGCACCTGCCAGAACATCGGCGCCCCGTTTCGTCAAATCGTATTCGGGAAAGGTAAGGAGGAAGAGAGCACCGAATGTGCGCCCAAAGAAGGCGCCATCGACAGTCTGGAACCGGCTGTTGGGGGGGACGTAGACATCGAGGCATGAAGGACAAAATAGCTTCACAGTCTCTTCGCCTGGTATATCGGACAACCCTACAGGTAGGGTCCTGGACTGCTCGCAGTGGTTTCGAGGACATACACCGAAATGGCCTAACTCGTACTTCTCAGACATCTGTTGAATGCCCGCTCTAGAGCATATGAAGCGCTGGTGTATGAGACCGTAAAGCATCTCGGCAGACGACTCTATGACGGAAAGGTCGCTGGCTATTCGGCTATGGTTGCGTCGCTCGCTATGCCGTATGGAATGACCACCCTCGATGGACTCGTCCTCTTCCTCCTCCTCCTCATCTTCTTCGTCGTCGTCTTCTTCGGGCTCGACATCGAGGATCATCTGCACAAGGCTAATCAGTACGGCAGGGTGAGCTGGGCTGAGGCGGTAAGAACATACCTCGAGGGCCTCCTTGTACATGGCGACCTGAGTTTGGAGACCAGTCAGGTTAAAGTCATCCTCGATGAAGTCCTCCGAGACCTCGGCAAAGTATTCATGGCCAAGGAGCGAGCAAAAGGAGGAGATCCATGATTCGGGGGTGCCTGAAGAGGAAGACATCATGACAGGAGAGCTTTGCTCTTTTCCTGGTTGGGGACGCGTTGGTGACTATCTGCGATGGCGGGGCTCAGATAGTAATTAAAAAATTGGAGGGGGAAGAATTGGTGGACGTGCTTGCAACCCCTGTCGATAGCAGTGCCAGGCGCAAATCGGGCTGGGCTGGTGTTGTGGTGTCAATGAGGGGGCAGGCGCTGAGGTACTAGGGCAGCCTCATGACGCCTCAGGTCAGGATTGTATTTCGAAGTCCAAGCGACAACTAGCTGTGAACATAGAGATAAAAGTAATACTGTGGTGGCGGTACCTATTTCATGCTTATCGGCAGTCGTTCACAGGAGGAACAAGAGGAGGCTGCAATTGATCGAAAATGTCACTGTCTTGCCTTGATTGCTTGCGTGCGTCGGAGGTGGTCCGTGCACGGACATAGCCCGATACAAAGGCAGGCGCGCTAACCTCAGTTATCAGGCACTGATAGCAGGTAGCTAGCTTCCTTTACCATGTGGGCTTTCACCAGTCTTCACTTGAGGTAGGTACATATTCCTAGTATTTCCTGGGATATCACACTGAACATCAGATCTCACTGGGGCTCGCCACGTTGACGCTCATTAGATACGAGACCATTGAAATCCTATTCAGGTGTAAGGTTGCTCATGGATAGTCTGACGTCACCTCAGCCGCAACTGTCTATCGTCCCCAACCTTGTCTCAGGGCCTTAGATGACACCCCTTCGTTCCCTGCGTGCATCTCATCACTGGCATATTTTGGAGAAACCAATCAGATGAGACGGTGAGCTTGCTGCATCTCATGGGATTGGTTTCCTGGAATTGGCAGGAGGATCTGCAGTCGGCATGACTCTTTTTGCTCCCCGGCCCAGATTGTCAGTGGTGAGATCAGTCTCATGGACTTGTCTACGACCATGGGAAGCTTTGAACACGTCTCGGGCTTTCACCCCAAGTATCAGATTGTCCAAAAAATTTGGAGCCCCTGATGCTTCGAATATCGGTTCTTTCATAGAGACGTCAAAGGGCCAACTCGATTTGGACACGTTTCGGCAGATCGCCTGGACCCCCAAGATCCCCTTACTCCTAAAGCAATACCATGATCTGCCAGCCACGACTAGATGGTTTGAGCACAAGGAGAATGGAAGCTGGCGCATCTCAGAGGACCTTGAATCTTTGAAAGGCACCTTTTTACCTTATGAGTTCATGGCAACTACTTCCCAGCTCACAAGACTTCAACGCTTTCTGGAATACCTCCGGGGTCTACCACCAGAAGAGACTGAGCCAATTCTAAATCAGTTCGTGGCCTCCCTCATTGATACCACAGATGGGACAAGTTCTTCGTTCAGCCAGTTCGATGCCCCTCTAAGCCTCTTCTTTCGCGCACTACGCTTCAACAGCACAAGAACCAATTCCAGTGATCGTATCCAACAGCTGTATATTGCGCAGTCTGACATCAACAGTCTTCCAGACTCTCTGAAGTCAGACATATCCGTTCCCGAGATTGTTCAACGTGTTGGCAAGGGTGATATCTACAGTTCGAGCATCTGGCTCGGCCTCATGCCCACCTACACACCACTTCATCGCGACCCCAATCCGAACCTTTTTTGCCAATTAATTGGGCAAAAGACGGTACGTCTCATGCGTCCCTCGCTTGGTTCTTCTCTGTACTCTCGTGTTCAGAAACAACTCGGCTCATTCGGCAGTTCTCGCTTCAGAGGAACGGAGATGATGAGCGGTCCTGAACGCGACTTGATGCATCGCGCTGTATGGCTTGATGCGCCTGCCTCATGCGACTTGAAGGAGGCGTGTCTCGGTCCTGGGGACGCTCTGTTTATCCCTCAAGGTTGGTGGCATAGCGTTATCAGTGTTGGAGAGGTCGCTGAGCTGAATGCCTCCGTCAACTGGTGGTTCCGGTGACGGCGTATCATTATGGAAATATCAGTCAGCTGCTACTGGATGTGAAATCCCCAGGAATTGTAATGATAAAACAAGCGTGTGTGCGAGTGTAGCCGACGTTGGACAATCATGGACTTGAGGCATCAGCATACTGTAAAATTCTGTACATCCTATTGTAAGCAATTATTAAACAATGCCTCATAACAAGCCCTGTAACGAGCTGATCAAGGCAAGACCACTTAGCGTATCAAGGATTGATGTCATTGGATGACTATGTATTATCTTACAATACTTTATCTCGCGCGGCCATAGAGGATAAATCATCTACAAGTATATGGCCACATGCGTAATTGCTGGCACAAGCTGTACCAGGTGTCAACGTTGTTCACGAAACAGTAGGGTTCATGGGCGAACATGAGAATCCTTAGGACAGAAGCAATAAGTCACAAAGAACAACCCTCGGGGTTTCCCTTTAGGCTCTCACGATACAGTGAATACACCTACGATATATCAAAACGTCTTGGGGGCGGCAGTGATGATCTGGTATGGGTAGTTAAAGAAAGTCGCAAGACGCTTGGGTATGAATAGGTTTAGGTGCTTACATTGCGTTCAGTCCTCGGCATATTATTGTCTATCACCATTGTAAAGTACGACTTGATATCTTTCGACTTGCGAATCCGTAGGGATCGAAATACTCATAGAATCCAGTGAGTACCAGTGGCATGGATGTGATTATTCGGTGCCACTACATCGAATGGTACAAGTTTCCTACAATGACAGAGGTAAAGCGTACATGGGCGGCATATTTTGCGGTTGCACATCACTAACTACAGGTATCATTGAAACGAACCCAGTCGACTTACGTCCCAAAACACGCATTTGCAATTAGACGGATTTCATAAGTACCGATAGAGAGATAGTGACCTATTGGGCGACCTTGTTCAAGGGAAGTCAGCTAATAACTATACACGACCGCCATTCAACCGTCCCTTATCGCCAGAACGCACTAGATTTCCAGTACAGACAACAGCCATTGGTTTAATGCATAAGCGATCTAGAAAAACTGAAAACACTACACCCAAAGGTGAAGTAATCTACAACTGAGGGAATTGAGGTGAACGAGAAATGGCCACGAGGTCAGACTTCTAAACTGGGAGGGAAGGTGTTTAAGTGGAGCAGAGACATCTTTGGTAAATTAGATTAGAACGAGGGCTGGCTTGGACACTTCGTGTCCAAAACAAAGAAGGTAACTAATATCGTCCCCAAACTCTTGTACGTAAATCCGGAGAGGTTGGGCGCGTCTAGAACGGAACGGCCTCGCATACTCATCGCAATCACCTTCTCGGCTCCCGGGTTTGTACATCATGCTTTAGCAAAGAGGAATAATGCACGTTTGGAAGAATTCGAGCACAAGTATGCACATACGAACCTCGAATGATACGGTTCTACGCTGTAGACGAATTTCTACCGCAAAACATAGCAGTCTTATTCTGACGGTGTTAGGTCAAGGTGAGATGTTCCGATCTCCATGTTGTCAAGGAAGTCTACAGAATTCTCAACATTGCCTGGCTGATCAAGGGGAGCTCCGACGCTGTGGCCTTAGGCAGCTTTCATTTCTTGATGTGGACCGTTGATACCCAACCAAGGGGGGCAAGCTGAGGTTTTCATACCATGGTACGTGCACCCAAAGAGGATAATTCTCGACAAGAAGAAGGATCTCGTCGTAACTAACACTGTCCATATTGAACCGTTTGACTCCGTCTGGATTTCCACAATATCTTGCATTACTATGCTTGAGCTGCGAGCTGCTTTGATGGGTGCAAAAACTGAGCCATGTGGTGCAAGCTCCAATCACAATATTCCCAGTGCGAAATAGAGGATGGCATTCCAGATACCTAGTAGAGGTTTAGTGGATTGTATTCAAGCAGGATATGATTACTCAAGCACTTTGTACGGAAACGCACAACTACCAATAGACTTTGCTCGACAGCCTGGCGAAGGTGTTCGCCAGTCATTAACTAGTGAGCTTACCAGGCCGAAGTTATCAGTTTTGTGCTACTATCAATAAATCCGTTGTTCCAGTTGTGCACGTAGATAAGACACGGGAACCTATTCTCTCGCCGTCATGACAAGAATACCGGTCCTACGTTTTTATATGCCCTTGGTAACAGCCGGTAACTATGGCCTAACTTCGTTTAGGATCGTTAGTAAATGTCAGCGAGCGACCGACCTATAAAGAAGTCTATTGGCAAAACCGCTCGTGATGTATACATTGAGTGACAAGAAACAACATATGAATATCATGGCAACGACCGCAAGACTTGGGAAGTTTCGACGTCTTGCAGCGGTTTTGAAGATTCTACCGTTTGCACAATCCGTGTCGGATGATGGCCTTCATAACTCGGATGAAACTATCGGAAGCGGATGAGCTCAAACGTATCGGCTTCAGGGCTCGGCCAAGTTGTCGTTCGAGAGGTTCCCGAGCGACTGGAATCACCATGTAATTGCATGATTCCTGCAAACGCGATTGGTCGCGGAACTTCCAAGCGGCAAGTCACTGACTCGACAAGGCCGGAAATGACCCGACCGCAGCCAACCAACACATGACGGCCTACTTATGCTGGGTCGTTAGCAATCTGCGGAGCTTGCTGACTCGGACCGGCCAAGATCATCAGCTCCTTGAGATGGATCGATACTCACACCTCGGTACGCGCGAGATAACATCTGCGACCCCATGACCCCAAGCACCTTCACGCTTATTGTGTCGGGTCATGCTCGAGTGCCATACCGCTACTTCTTACGGAGGATAGTCGTTGTATTAGTTTGTATCGGGGTTGCAACCCTCCCTCAGTGCGCCTCTGGCAACGTCCAGCAGCTCTGCGGATCCCAGGAAAGCGATACCCAGGCGGGAACCGACCGCAAACGTCGTAGATCAAGTGGTATGGCGCGAAACTCCAAGCAATACCAGCAGTAGGTATCGGCACTAACTTTGCCTTTCCCAAGTACCCGATATCCTAAGGCGTTGGAGAGACTGGGAAATTCAGCTCAAACCTCGCCTGAGCCAGGAACTTGGTACGACGTTGATGATACGGGAATGCGACGCTTGCTGCACCTTGGTAACTACCGTGTAGTTATCTCGAGTCTCTACGATCTGAGTCAGATACAGGATCTTCATCGAGGTACACACTATCTCCCTACAGCGCCTGTCCTTGTTGGCAGGGAACTCCGCAATCTCACGAAACGCCCTGTCACGATCACCTTGAGGGCGACCTGATAAGCCAACTCGCGCCATCGACGCAACAAATCGCGGGGAGCCAGCACTATTGACAGGGTGGTCGAATACTGTCTAATAGTTACCTACACGTATCATATGTAAAACCGGGCTTCTCCCAAGCTTGGGAGCGCGCGCGCGCGACGTTCTAGACGAGTCGGCGCCATGTCAGCCCGTCGATCCAACCAAGCAAAGCCCCCCCTTGACACCTGACACGGATACACATACGTAGGTACATACCGTAGAATACAGGCTTCAGCGGTCGACCCTCCGCGATTCCTGGGCGCGGTCAGACCATCTGCCTCCAGGCCGTATCCTGGCCGAGTCCCAGGGTTGTTGATAAAATGTAATCTAAAACCTTCCGAAATCGAAGTCGACTCCGGCCGAGTCCGACCGCCTCGATCACCACCGCCAGTTTCGCAGGGCCTCATTCCTATCGATACTTACCTACTGATGACACCACCCTGACCTGAGCCGATTCGGGAGGAACAAGACAAATTCACAGCCGACCCTCAACACGAGGAGAGACTTGCAATCTTTGGCCTCGAGCTTGGCACCTGGCACGCTGGACCCGCAACGGGTGGGCCTGCGTGGTATGCGGGAGGCACCTCCCGGGAGCCCCGGTCCGAACCCGTGTTAAGTAAGTACCTGAACCTGAATCTGCACCAGAACCACTCAAAGACCTGCAGAGGAACTGCAAGCTTATTACGAGGTCGTGGATTCTCCGAGACGGGGCGGACGTGACGCACTGCCCAGAAATTTCCTCCCAAAGTCCCTCCTTCTTCATCGGTCGGGGACGCAGAGTTACGGTCATGGAACAAACAGGGGATTGTCAGGGCGGTACATACATAGACGCATTGTACTTGAACGAACAAGGGAGCCAGCCAACCCTTCGGTAGAGCGATCGGTACTTCGCTCCTGGAACCGATGGGTAGTGGAAGAAGAAGCCGTGACGTGGGCAGGGCCCTGACGCCAGAACCGTTGACAGGTTGCCAGGGCGAGATCCCTTGACCCGACCAACTGCGCCCTCCGATGTTTACCTAGTTGTCGCGGGCTTCGTCGCAGAGCAGCGCTGAAAGTCGCAAATCTTTGACACATTAGACAGGCTATTTTTATTTTAAAGACAGATGCACCTATTATCGGCTAGTCTTCAAGACTGCTGGATTGGAAATAGCGTCAAATGTGGTTTATTTTTTTCTCTCTCTAATCGAAAGGCCTATATATTCGTACCCCATGCTCGAGAATGCAATGCGATGCAGAGCGAAACTATGCCGTAGAGGACGCTATGTTCGGGGTATAGAAAACCAACAAAAAACCAAGAATTATGCCTGCCCAGTACATGAAAACGTAAACAGCTAAAGAACAATTATACCCAATTCCGCTCTAAACTCCAGTATCAAATCATTTATTCAGCGACCTCGTGAGTTATGGAAATAGCCGAGTTGATGTCGCCCATGGCCGCCCAGGGATTCTCGTCATACTTCGGTATCCAAGCCATATCGATCTCGCCGCAGCACACTACGTACAACTTGGGCTTCCCGTCGACATAGACTAGCTCGACACCCGTCGGGCTGTCCAGGCTCGTGACAATGACCTCCATCTTGCCCTCCCCGGTCGCGGGGTTGACCCGCAGCTCCAGCAGCTGGCCATCGACGTAGCTGGCCGTGTAGGCGTGTGTCTGGTCTTTCGAGATGGCGAGCCCGTCCAGGTGCGGCAGCTGGTCGCATACCTTCTGGACGGGGCCCGTCACCCGGATGCCCACCGCCGGGTTGCTCCGGTCCATCGCGATGGGTATCCGGCCCACGAAGCCGGCGCTTGTATTCGTGAAGTAGAGGAAGTCGTCGAAGACGCGTATCCGGTTCAGGCCGAAGGTGCTGTGATCTGCCGTCGCGACCTTCATGGTCTCGTCTGCGTAGAACTCTGTCTTGGTGCCCGTCTCGGAGTCTAGTTGCCAGATGCAGCTCTTATGCGAGTCGGGGATGAGGAATGTGCGCTCGCTGATGGCGACGATACCGATAGCGAAGCCAGTGCCGGTGACGTCGCACATTTTGGTGGCTTTTGGCGGACTGCTGTCGTCTGCGCTTAGAGCTACATGCCATAATACGTTGTCGGTGTTGGACGCCGTTTCCAGGTCAAGATTGGCAGCCAATACGACGTATTCGTCTTGCCGACCCGGGACAGTGTCTATGTTGACGAGGCCAGTACATGACGGGAAGGTATGGAGGAGCTCAGGTGTTGCGTCTTCATCTTCTGCTCTGAATGTGTATAGTTCGGGTTGATCTAACCGAGCCGCGAGAATCTTGCCATTCGGCCGTAGAGCGAACCCTTCGAACCAAGAGTCCGAGGGAAGCTGGGTAACGAGTACGATATCTTCTTCGGACATGATGTAAGTTGAGTTGAGATCTGACATGTCGAGTGAGAGGGGAGCGAGGAAAACAACGCAGGAGGGCGGGCGTATTTGAAGAACAGACCTCGGACGAGTAGAAATGCAGGAAGAGTCAGGTCGTGCAGGCAGGTTATTCATAAGCCGAAAGCTGCAATGTAACCATCTGTCTGGCCGAGCAGGAGGGAATCACGTGGATAGGGGAAGCCCTTCTCTGGCCCTTCTCCCAGACTTGCCAGAGAAGCCAGAGTCCCAGGCAGTCCCAGGGGCTTTGCCTGCGTGGGATGTCGCTGCCCCCCTCGCTCCTCATTGCCTGGAGGTGGAACTGATCGTCTTGGGCCCGCTCGAGGGCAGTGGAGGCGGGCATGTCACTTGACTAAAATATTGGAAGGGGACGACGAGTCCCCTTCAGGACTTGCGTGTCCTACTAAGACAGTACCTACGGCTGCATCCATCCCGTTGTCAGGGCTCAGGGCTGAAGAGTCTAAGCGAGGCGCCCCAGCTCCCTCCACTGTCTTCCTATTCCATGTCGTACGTACAGGCTCCTGCTTCTGCAGCAAGGCGAGCCGGCAGACGGGCTCACTGCGGGGATGCTATTGCCCGACTCTAAGGCACACATCAACTGTACAGCCTGCGTTGAAGGACCTCCTGGTAAAGCAGTAACGGACCAAAGCGTGGGCGGTTGACCGGACCAGGACCAACAAGCCCGATAGTGCCATGATGCTTCAGGTTCACAGAGAGAAATTACTTCGTAGGTGCCGTCCCCCAGGACAGACTAAAACCAACCCCTGTGCCGGCAGGCGATCCGAGTGCCTGGTTCAGCTAGATGACTGGGTACGATGGCACGATGCAAGGGAAGGGCAAGCGACAGAGTATGTAACGATGGGCATATGTACGACACCCCACGGCAATTCGAAGCAACTGGGCAGCATTCTGAGCGGATTACTTATTGCATCCAGCCGCGGGATATAGAACAGGGGACACAGGGTTGTAGATGTTACGAGATATGCTGTAGCCAATGGATCGCGACAGGGTTGATATTGTCCGAGCCGTGGAAGACGTACAATGACTCGCGCACACGGGACTTGAAGCCCAATCATCGTCGACAGACGACCCCCCGAATGCCCAGTTGCTAGGCGCCTTCTGGTTCGCGCGGCCACCAGTCGTTCGCAGGCAGTTTTTGCAAAGGGTTGCGCGGCTGTCAGACAACGGTCTACGGGGCATCGGTGGACCATTGGCTTGAGATATTGTTTACTTGCCGTAGATATGCAATCCAGACCGGACGGAACTTTTTTCGCTAGCAGTAGAGAATATGATTCTCTCCCGTGCGACATCCGTAGCAGGAATAGTTGGACCCTCACCGACGAGTCCCAGGGCTCGTAGCGGAGAAATATACACAGTAGCCGGCCCCTCAGGATGCTAGTCAAGAGTCAACCAGCGGCCGGGGATGGTTTCCGCCGCTGCAGTTACCTGACAGAGTTACGAGTTTCCAGATTTTCTGCGACAGGCTCGTTTTTCGTGACTTCTTCGGTGCCAGTGCGAAGTGGGCTGCTGATACCTTGGTGCGGTGGCACGGTGGAGGCAGTCTGCCTGACATTCATCGTGTCTGGAATTAGGACCATTCCAGGAGATTTCCAGGTGAGCAGCCGCCGTAACGCGGGACTACTATGTATGTATGCATGTACCTACTTAGGTAAGGTAATGTACAAATCATGTAACTGTAACAGAACTCTTCTATGTTGCATCCCAATCCAATCACCGAGGGAGAAAACCTGGAATAGCAGGGCGATTCGTCGCAAATCGTTTCCTCACTCTGATGCTCTGTCGTTTGGATAAACTCGCGACAACGCAACGTACTGGGCGCACGGGTCTGAATGGCGTCCATTCGTCCCTTCGCCCCGAGCATCACCTGGGTCTGGCTCGGATATCGCGTCATGATCGAATTGCCTCGTCACCCCTCCTTATCTACTCTGTCATCTTGATGGCTGTGGCAGTCGCTGAATGCTGTTGAGATTGCGGTATTCGAGGGAGCCCTGTCCACGACCGGCCCGGCCCACGAATAGCTGACACACAAAGGACCTGGCAGAGGACCTGGATGTGGTTCAGGTATTTGGGAATCAGGATACATAGTATCTGAGGAATGCTGGTTGGCAAGCAGCAAATTGTGCATGATCCGCGCCGTGCAGTACGATCCCTGTCCCTGAGTCTGCCTGAGTACCGTGGCCGAGGACATGGACATGCTCAGAACACGCGTGCATGGGGATGTGTAACGGCAGTTTGAGTAGATTCTATTATGAATGACTCGGTCCAATTCAATTGCGGCGTGCATAACTATGCGACAATTCCGTTCTATGTCTAACAGAACAAAGACCTAAAAGTCCGTCATTCATGCCGACGAACCGTTAATTCGACTCGCAGCACTCTCTCTCGTATTACCTACACCGATCATCAGGCAGCTAACAACATACTTCTGTACAATCAGGGCGAGGCCAATTTTCTCGCATTCCCTGCTACGCGCGACTGCCGCGATTTGGTGTGTGGTACCCTTCAGCAAAACCCTAACGGCACCAGCACTAATATCTGCCGGACAAACGCCTACTATCTGGACCTCACTTTACCAAGGAAAGTTAATACGCATGCCTACATAGATAGGTATGCACCTATCTATCGCTACAGACAACGACTAGGCCAGTCCCAAATAAGCAATGCGCAACCGCTGATCTCGTTCGCCCATGTCCGCGAAGTCGTCAAGAGGTTTAGTTCCTTGCGTTCGGCCCGGCCCATTTCAGCACCGGCGTCGTCTAGCGCCCGGTATGATACCTACTGTTCAACAGATTCGTTCCTTCATCGAGACTGCACCATCCATTTATTAGTCTCACAACTGGCTTAAAAAGGCTGACGGACCCTCCGATCTTAAAATTATCAAGGGCAACGCTCGACCCCACGATTCAAAAGCGATTGTAGTTGGGGGTCTAGACAAGAGTTCTCTCATCTGGATCCTTTTCACCTACCTACAAACCAATCTCTCTCTCTGCCTATCCGGGTTCGACACACCGATGTCTTACGTTGGAAGAAACGTTTGGTCATGAGGAATAAAAATTCTGTGTGCGATTGATAAGATGCTATGCTAATCCGACAAGTGTTCTAGGTATCTCAAAGTCCTGTACCATATGCAAGTTCCAAACGCTCCTGAAGCCATCTCCAAATACATTACAAATAAAACATTACTGCTTGGACCCCTCAGCTATGGTCTCCATGGCCATAGGCCGGGACTGGTCAACACTTTCACGAATCGGGGTATCACTCTTCATCGCTTCGTCATAGGTCTCGCTCTTTCTCCCCTGTTCAATGGCCTTCTCGGCTTTGAGTTGCTTTTTGACATCGCCCTGCTCCTCTCCTTGTTGTCGGATCTCATCAAGCGCCTCACGCGTCAGCTCCTGGCGAAACATGCGCTCCACAACATCCTTCTTACGTGTCCTACGCCCACCGACACTAATGAGAATGCCAGCCGTGATGTTCACTGCAATACTGCAGCTGAGGATCACAGCTGTGAGTGCCTGAGGTCGATCATCGGGCTTGATGCCCCAGGTTGTGGCTCCAAGGGAAATCTGCAGACACGAGTGCAGGTCCAAGAGGGTCACGATGGCGACGAGAAAGTTCAAAGGGAAAGCGTAGTGAGTTTTCGTTTCGTGAGGTTTGTAGAAGGTGTGGGACTTGGCAAATTTGTTCTGGTGATGAACTAACGTGGTTTGTTGTATGTCGGTCAGCACCGAGACCTCTTCGTTGTCGTTGTTCAGATCTGTCGTTGTGGGCAGGTCATTCTTGTCCCGCAATTTCGCCATCTGCTTCTTCTGCCGAACCTTCCATGTTAAGTGATGATAATGAGCGATGAAGGCCATGTGATAGGTATCCACTAAACGGAACGGTGCCATGCCGTCACCGACGATGGCAAACAAGGCGACAAGGACATAGTCGATGGCGTTGATGGTCTTGGACTGTTTCTCACCCACATAAATCCAGCCGATGAGAAACAGGACCCATGCCAGACCGAAAGCGGTGATGAGAAAGGCATACAGTGTGACGAAGAAGCCAAGTGGCTTCCTCACATACTGGCCAAACGCCTTCATATTCCGCTTGAACTTGGATCGCCGCGAATGCAACATATGCCGCACGTGATCATTCAGTTCAGCCTTCTCCTCTTCGGTCCACCCAACCAGAGACACGCCTTCGGGCAAGACGGCGTGGTTGAAGTTGTATTCATACTCCTCTTGTTTCTCGGTCATGTCTCCGAGTTGGAAACCAGCTTGCGAAGCCACGCTCTGTCTACTGCCCTTGCGTTTGGGTTGCACCTGGCTCTGCTGTGTGGGAGCCCTGGATAGGCTGAAGGTGGGTCTCCGGTTGACGAATCGACCCAACGAGGGTACAAAGAGGGAGTTCTGGATGTTGGTGACATTGTTTAATGTCGAAACCTCGGGGTCTGATTATGAGGAGATGGAAATGTCAGAAATTTGATCCTCTCTGAATGTAGTACACTGCAGGGTGCGAAATACTCACCAATAACATCGAGAACATCAGCAAGGCCCTCGTCAAGTTCCTGATTCTGTCTACCAGGTGCATGGAAAGCAGCGGTACTCGCGAGTCTTGCATTTTCGGGAACTTGGGAAAGACTACTCTTCTTCGGTCGGATGACATTCAACTTGGGGCGTTGGCGGCTACGGCCGGAAGGGTCAGAACTTGAACGGCGTCGGTTGGCCTCTTCCTGAAAGTCACCGTCTCGTTGTTGGGTCTGATTCCCCTGCTCTTGCTGCGGGCGATAGTGATCGGAGGCCGTGGCAGGACGTTCTAAGGAGGGGAACTGAACATGTCGCTCATCGTCGTCCGACATTCTAACAAATCGACAGACGGCTGCGACGTGTTCTGCAAAGAATCAGATATGCCTATATTGAATGATAAACAAAAAGACAGAGACACGAGGCATAGTAGTATTGGGAGCGTACAAAGTTGCGTCGGACACAGTTGGAGAAGCTGAAGAAGTTTCAGGATTAGATATCGGGCAAGTAACAGGGGCACACGTTAGGATGCTGGTACTGTGAATTAGCCCTTCGGCCGATGATCTCATCCGACCCACTTGGCTGGGATCGAGACCGTCTATTGGCTATGATAGGCTATCCGGCCACGCGAAGGCCGCCCAAGACAGGAAAGCTTAGGGCCTACTCGCGCAGTTGACAGGCGCTAACTGTACGCTGAAAACCTGCCAACGGATCTCTTTTTGGTGTCTGACGCGTGTTTACATAGTCCGCATTATGTCTGCCAATCTCCCCCGCGATAAACAAATTACCACCATCGTCACTATTGGATCTCGATCTTTCGCATTTGACCAGCCTTGGCTTTCTGAATGCCCATGAAATATCCATGTGTACTGGAGGAATTTCGAATGGAAGAAACAACAAAACAAAAAAAGGGTATCTAATTCTCAGATATCCCGACGATCAGGATGATCCCCTCCTACATGATGGCACATACACCTCGCGACTCCAGCGCTTGAATGCGCTCCGTCAGCGACTTAACTGCATTCTCGTTCATTCTCCGCTCGTCCCGCAGCGTCTTCTCGAGATCTCCCAGCTGCTTTTGATAGTGCTCCTTCAAAGCCTCGACTACGTATTTGTTTTCTTCCGCCGAGTTCCTCATCAGAGTCTCCATCTCTGCAAGCTCCCGCTTGTGCTCCTCTTTCATGCGCGCCAATTCGACCATTACCTCGCGTCCAGCTGCTGTATCACGCAATGCTTTATTGTCCTTGCCCATCTCCTCCTGCAGCTGCAGATAGAATGGTTTGTTCTTCATTACGAGTTGTGCGATATTTTGCGCCGACTCGGGAGTTCCACCATACCGAACAGCCTTGGCTTGATATGCCAACATCACTTTCCAGAATTTCTCTTTCAGTTCCCGCTCACGAGCTTGGCCCTCTGCCTCAGAGACCTTGTCCCACATGCTGGTTGCCAGCACCACGTTCTTCAGATTCTTCTCTCCGGTAAGCTTCTGGAACATCTGTAGATTCTTCGTTGCGTGGTGAGTCACTCGTGTATCGGAAATTGGGTGCAAATAAATGATTCCCGAAAGCTTCATGTCATTACGATAGGCCGCAGCCAGGTAATCTGCGATAAGCTGTAGGACTTCACTATCGGAGAGGTTTGTGTCCGAGAAGCCGGGTGTATCTACAAATCGTACAACGCGGCCGTCGATCTTGGTCTCGATAACTTCTATATCGCGGGTGCCTGTCGATGAGATTGTCAGCTAGGTGTGTATGATTGTCCGCAAGCAACGCTACTTACAAGAAGTAAGGCTGTGCCCGATCTTCAGGTCTTTGCGTCCAGTGACCTTTGATATGAATGTTGTCTTGCCCGAACCAGTCATTCTGTGCTCTCGGTATTAGCTTCGGAGTGGAGTAAGACACCGCAACTATACATACCCCATCACCGCGATCAGTAAGTCTCTCCCGCTCCAGAACCTCTCCACCACCGACTTCGTGTACTTCAACGCCGACGATCCGTCTCCGTCGGCAGCGGGTTCCATGTCTCTTGTATTCCACGAAGGCGTCGAAACAAACGAATCACCGAGGGTGCTTTCGGCTAGTCTTCGCGCTGCGTCGTTGACAGTTCGGTCGTGATACTGCATCGAGGACAGCCGTCTGTTTCCTGGCGCAGTGGCATACTGACGATCAAAGTGGTCATTCTGTTCACCCACTCCAGGTTCAGCTGGCGACGAAAGATCACTGACGGGATCTGCAGCTTCAACGACGTCAAACTCGTCGTCTGAGACATACATATCTTTAATTACAGCCATTTTGCGTGATCACGATTGCGACTTGAACATGGCAGGTCCGTCTTTTGTTGCCACCCACGGCATGAAAGCTGAACACCACCTGCAAACGATAAAGTGGAGAACCTTGACTTCTGCCTTAGGTCAACCCGCTTCGAGCCTTCCACCAATGTTGACAGCCCTATGGCCGCGACGGGGATGGCGGGCTGCCAGGGAGCAGCTTGACGTCATACGGCGCAGCATCTCAAGACACCCCTGATGGAGCCAACCTTGAGGTCGCAGCCTCCATCAGACCTTCCGAGACATCACATTGGACACACCACACCATCACTGTGCGAATACCTCTCATTGGTCACATTTCAGTATCGTACAAATAAATAGCGAGCAGTGCTCTTGCATTGGGGCATATGGAACGCGTCTCGCAGACTCGCAGAGACCTGTCTACTTAGCATATCACCTTTGTTCTGTTCTTATTAGCTGGAGCACCATCGGTTTTGCGGTTACTTCACCCAGGTTATCGCCGCCGACTGTCACGCTGGTATAATGTCAAGACCGATGCCCTCACCAGGAGTACACTTGTAGCCTGAAGCTATTAGCTGCGGCCCCGTTAATTGACCGCCAGTGCAAGTTGCGAAACGTGCCCCATCCAGACAGGTGAGATAACCTTCCAAACATCCGCCACTGGATTGTGTGGGAATGTTATCACTGCCAGTCCCGGTTGCAGGCGTTGTGGAAGCCGATGAAGCCGATGAAGCCTCGAATGCAGGCGGCTTGCCAGTGGAGGCCGAAACAACCAAAGTGGTACTTGTAATGGCTGTCGTCTCGGACACAGTGGATGTACTCCCTTGATCACTGTCACTGGCTCCGCTGCCGTCTTTTGCTCGCGAATTCCCATCGCAAGGCTGTGGAAACAGATCGTCTCCCTCGGGTCGTTCGACCGATGAGCCTGGATTTGGATACGCAATGGGCACCTGCTCTTCCAGGGCCACTTCAGTCGTGCATTCTCCGCTCACGGCACCCATGTTGGCCACGAAGAGGTTGGGAAACTCGACTTGTCTGGCAGGTGTGTTCAAGTCGCCTGGAGCTCGTTTCTTGGATGGCAGAATGGTAATGGGGGCGCAGTTCATATAAAACTCGGGCTCGCCTCCAATCCGCGGCTGCCACGTCCACGCGAGGGTCCAGTTAGCGCCAGGCTCGATCCCCGAGGGGATCTGGAATGCGTACTTGTCCTTATTCGGGCCGTCGAGGTTGCCCTTTTGATTCCGCGCGGGACAGCCGCCCTCGATAGAATGAATAACCTTCCATTCGGAGTCTTTCGTCGGCAGGCCGTGAAACAGGGCAACCTGACATGAACCGCCACCATGAACCGCGAAACTCTGGAAAGACAGTGTTTGGTCTTCTCCGATAGCCATTTTGGTGGGAGATCCGTCAACCTGGTATGTCTTCCCAGGTGGTATCTTGCACGGGAAGTCCGACCCATCTGGCGCGATCGGGTTACTGGGTCCATACGCCATAAATTTATACGGTTTTGGTGTTTCCAGTATTACGTGCGAAGTCGTGACTGAAGCCAAGATGGCAGTCAATAGCCCAGGTGATCTGTATGTGTGCATTTTTGGAAGTGTTGTATCTTGCTCTAGTGGAACGAATTGCGCTATGTGATGTTCCTCGAAGTTATTTGACACTATGGGAAGACCTCACACTGAATGATTTCTAGGGGTTCTTCTTTCGCTTTCCATTCGACCCATCAGCGCAACGTACTGCCTTTAAATATACTGAATCACTCCAGGTGGTCGCTGAGGATCCAATCTTGCGAAAGAGACTCGAGGATGCGCTAGATCTGAATGAAACTTAATGAAAGAGGAGGAGTAACAATGCTTTGAGTTGTTACAATTGGACTCTTTGTGTCCAAAGTCTGGTCTTCACCCATTGCAATGCAAGTAATCACCTCCAATTTCAAGAGGTGAAAGGCATTCACCATAAGATTCAAGAGGCTTCACAATGAGCACTGTACCAAGTCCATGTAGCTTTGACAGCTCAATCGAAGCATCCATCCTTGTGCTCTTGTTTGCTTAGGCCTGTTCGCGCAGCTTCATAGTCAGCTTGAAAAGGACTCAAGTGCCAAAACATGAAAATTGGCAGATTCCCAGTCGAGACCGATACTGAGGCACCCTGAATTTCAGGTTTCTTCACCATACCGTCATCGTTTACTTTGTAATCACTCCAATGCAGTTAGCGATGGGAAGATGCTTACTGATTGAGTGGCGTTGGCGTGAGCTCACGTGGATCGAGGTTGACCCTTTATGAAAGACATGCAAACCGGTGCTTTTCGTCGCGAGACGATCGTTCCTATTAAGAGCTTCGCCATTTCATTGGAATAAAGTACTTTTGAAGTGACTAGTGCCTGAGAAGTATACGCGCTGTACTCCGACGAAAGGTAGATGCGCAGCGGACTCGGGCCGTCGCTGAGGACTTGTTAGGTGTCCGTAAATGTGCACAGCAGCCAACAACTGGGCTGTCTAATTTGTCTGTGTCAATCATGATTTAGATACAATATAGGTGTGCCACTCAAAAAGGGTATGCAAAGAGCCAATCATGCACAAAAATCATCGACTTGCTAATTTTCATTACATACGTCCCAAATCCTCATCAAACCCTGCGCTCCTTTTGCGTGCCAGCGTGGCAACATTGAAAGCGGTGCGCCTAGACCATCGTGAACTTCATAACTGTTGGCGGCATTCTGTCTGTCATCTTCTCTAGACTAAAATTACAGGACCCCGGAGACCGACAGGTCCTCCCAATAGACGCCAGACTTGGGCGTTCATGGGCGACACACGACCTATCATCACGTGAGTCTCCTGGCGTCTAATGCCACTGCTTCGCTTCCCAAGATATTCCATTTCATTAGATTGCTTGTTACCACCAGGTATCTCTAGACCTGGGAGCGGGCCGCTTCCTGCATCTCAAAGTCATCCGTGGTTGGCGAAGCCCTCCTGTCGGAGCCATCACGACTGTGGGTCTGGACAGGGACGATATGGGATTGTGATGGAGTGGCGGAGTGCGTTGACATTTTCGAGAAGCCCGAAGGTTCATCGCTGTGATTCCCACGGCTGCTGTAGCCGCCCTTGCGTTGTTTCCGGGCCTCCATGAGCCGCGATGGAGTGAAAAGGGGCTTTAGGGCGGGAGCGCTGGCGCACCAGATGGCGACGGTCATCTCGACAATGGACCAGATGTTGATCAGGACTCCGTCCTTGAAGGGGTCCTGGGCTTGGGTGTAGGTGTGGATGGAGTACAGTCGTACGCAGGACATGGCACTGGCGAAGGCACCTACGCCGAAGACACCGTAGAGGACGTAGCGGTTATGTCGGGAAATCTGGAGCTTGCGGAGGGTCGGTATCGGAAGGCCGAGAATCCAGAGATCTGTAAGGATGTTGAACCCGGAGGTAACTGGCGGAGAGTCAGTATGCTGAGTTGCACTCCACGGGTCCTGACATACAATAGAAGAAGGCGGTGGTGTTGATGCAGTTGCCAGACACCAGCTTGGTCACATCCCAGAACTTGTACAATGGAGTGCACTGCCCAACTGTTGTGCCTATGCAGACGACGAAGAATAAGGCGAGAAGTATGTTGGTGCCGAGGCAAAGCTTCTTGAAGCCTTCCGAGATTGCTAGGAGTTGTTAGCACGGGTCTGATTGGGGACCAGCTCTCTGATGGGTCCTCACCGAAGCGTGTATACATGAACACAATGGACGACTTCACGCAGAAGATGGCTGCATAGTATACGATCTCAACCACAAAGGTACTCTATTCGATGTCAGTCACGTTCTGCAAGGCTTCTGATTAGACTAATACCTTTAGGATGTTGGTCATCTCCGTCAGACTGAGGGTTGTCATGGGGTCTCCCAAGCCACACGAAGCGGCCCAGTACATCATTGCGACGAACGCAATGGTGAAGATCTAAGGCAAAGCGTTAGCCAAAGAATTGCATGATCTGGCTAGTGTTATACATACCAGCGACAGAATGATCATGTAGTCATCCATGCCGGGATCACGTATCAGAACGAACCGGATAACACATCGTGCCGCTATCGCAAGTACTGTCATTCGGAATGTCAATTACAAGGCGTCGAAAATCAAGATAGAATCTGGACTTACCGGTAACCGCAGTCAGGACGGTTGACAGTCCGAGCAGGGTGTGCACCTGTGTTCTGTCTGTGGGAGCGTCTGCCATGGTCGAGGATAGTGCCGAGTAGGGAGATGATCGGTTAGGGGACGATAATTATGGCGTTTCGAGTTTCTAGTGATTTTGCGGCTCACTCGTTCGTACACATCCGATTGATAAGTATGAGACACGACTCCGAATGGGTGACCGCTCATTAATAAATATCATCTCTCGAGGACGGTTGACCACCGCAGGAATATCTTGAAGCACGCAGCCAAGGCATCTTGCTACCTGTTCACCGTGCTCCTTTCATCCTGAATGGATCTCAACGACACTCGGACATGTTCAAGAGAGCGGGGAACAAGGATGGCACTGAAGTATTGCTTGCATGAAGCCTTTCCACACCTTGTCGTTTGATGGTCGGGGGACTCGAGGTGCCCGAGTCCCAGCCTGATCCCAGCTGCGGTAGTCTTAGCAGACGGCTGCGGCCGGCATCAAGAGTCCACATTCTGCATGTCGACCCTCCCCCACCCCGGGTCTACATATTTTACTCTTCAACTGATAGTAAGGAGCGGTTGTCATCCTGAGCAGCCTCAGTGATGTCGCACGTCCTAACTTTGATCTCGTAAGAATCCCTGCATTCGGCGACCCACATGTTTGCGAGGACAGACACCGAGTGAACCGAGATCCATGTTGTTGGCGCGCGATCAACCCTGACGAGCGTCAAGGCGTGCAGAACTCTGGAGTGGCTTGGCGGCCGTTGACATCGACAATTGATTAGCTCGTTAGTGGCCGGTGAAGAGAGTCAAAGCACCTGACCACATATGGAGACGGAAAGTGTCAATGTGGCGTATGGAGACGTGAAGCGGGACTCGTCGACGTCTACCTACCCTCAACAGGAATCATCAACATTTTTCTTTTCATACACAACGAGAGTTGACGATGTTTTCGGCTCTACGGGCTGGTATGTGCGTGAACGGGTCACTGGAGGACCATTTCGCGAGTCGTCAGTCAGTGAATAGGTACAAACATATTGTTTGACCCATCGGCAGGACCCGTTGGTTCACCACTCACTGAAAACTGTGGTCGATCAATAGCTTCGGGAACGCAATGCACCATTACGGCGCAGCGCAAACACGAGGGGGTTCATCGCCAAGGCCCTGGCTTTTACCGAGCCAAGAGACCTGGTCCTGACCGTTGAAGAACCCCACTGATCAGCGGGTCAGGGCCCAACTGAGGTTGACGTGAGTTGCGGGAGGGTCATCTGACAGCTGACGAATGACAGGTCCATGTCCGACTATATTGATGCCGATATACAAAAGCTCGACTTCAACTCAATGCAGGGCACAGATATGTGACACACGGTGTGCTAGGCCCTGCTTGATGGCTCCAATATGAGATTGGCTCCTACCAGCCAGTGAGTTTTTACACGGTGCCGGCATAATTCAGGTTGCAGGCGATCCGAGTTATGCCATCGTTCCGTGAAAATGTCCAGATCCCCGTGAGCCCAAGTGCGAAAGTCCGGGACTTTCTCCTCTGCATTCGAAAGTGAACCGTACTTTTCGTCAACGTCACCTTGAGATGCCGACATTGATCAACTGTCTCGATACGTACATGACGGCAGATGTCTACGCAGAGTTGTGGTCGTGGGGTGGGGGCGATCTAAGCTGGCGACTCGTTTTCCTTTTCAAGTCTTGACGGGTACACGTCAGTAGCACCTCGTGTGGTTGGCATCGAATACTAAGTCAAACGCTGCCCTATAGTTACTCATGACTGGTCTAATCTCGCTCAGACCCAGTTGCATTACTCTGTGCTGCGATCATAACAAGAGTATGATTTGATGGCCGGTACACAACCGGTCTTATCTCCGGCTCCCTCAGACAACAATCTGGCATCATGTGTGACTGGGATCGGTTTACCACGTGCTATACCTCGACCAATCCTCCGTGGACCGGTGGAACCGTGTGATGTACAAAATTGCGATATGGCTTTTCTCAATCAGACTCAATGCTTGCGAGTCAGGTCCACTATGGACCTTGACTACGACCTTGAGTGGGGTTGTAGTGGGCTCTCCCTATTACATAGGTCAAAATTGTCTGGCATCTCTGCTCAAACATGTACAATATCTCCTTGATATGATTCTTCGTCAATAGACACTGCCATGATCTGTGTAGATAACTAAGTATGCGGCACCGTGGTCCGGGACTCAGTCAGCGTCTTACGGATGGCTCTTCCGTACCTTTTGCCGGGCCTGCGATCACATTGATCATTGTGACTGCCGCAGACGAGTCAATGCAGTTCTGTGAGCTCAGACCTACCTAATACCCACTTGTTCCACTGGTGATAATGGTACAGCGTTCGATCATTGGTAGCACAAAGAGTGCTCCCAAACCCGATTATTGGTCTACCCGGGTCACGTGGACTAGATAGACACCGAACACCCCCAAGCTTCAATACATCACTCCAGCCGCTCTACTGCCGAGGGTACCTGATATTCAGGGGGCTTGAAGTCCAACGGGGCCCACATGTAGACTTATATTCGTCAACCCTGCACCTCAGCGTCTTCCACGGCAGTTCTTGTCTGCCTAGCTTAAGATGGCCACAGTGACCAGGTTTTTCCTCAAAGTTGCGATCAACTAGTGTTCTGACCAGCTTCATATGACCCGCTTTTTCTTTCATGTATATAACGACATCTCTCTTACTTACCTGCCGGTAGTTAGTTTTCAGACAGAGCGGGATTGTATCAGGGCGAACGATATCCCATGGACACCTCCTTTGAGAGAATCTTCCAACCTTCGTAGATAAGAAAACACCGTGCTATTGTAGTGGTCGACGAAACATACCGTAACTTTTACAGGGGGCTTATTGGTACAGCAGTGTATAAGAGCGAGCTCGTCGCAGCTAAAGACGATAGCAGGTCAAAAGCGAAAGAGACTCCGACGGTACATCGTGAGGCATGTCATCAAGAGAACCTGAGTACCATAGTTACTTGCCAATGTCTACAACCCAATTGCTTCGACTGCTGCACTAATTACCTGCAAAATGAACGGTAAGGCACTGCAGCTGCCATATCTGGCTCGTGAGGAATTGTTCTCGGCACACCTAACCACTCTGGAAGTAGCTATGCGTTCAGAAGATAGATTACCACCAAACACTACCTCTACCGAAAAGCATATCGTCAGATTGCATGGCCGTTTTCCTCATGAAATATGTGATCTCTCGATGCCTACGTCTAGTATGCAATCTGATCGATAGGTCATTGTGATACCATGATCCTATTTGTTTCTGCACGCGCAAACAACATTTCATCAAATTGAAGGTTGCATGACCATGCCTTTCCCCTTCTTTCTAAAGCTCCCCCCATGATAACGTGTTACCAACGTGATTTTGATGTGACATGAAGCAAATCTAGTAAGTAGTAACGTGTCATATCTTACGGCGGCGGCACCTGTGTGCTGTGACTTTGTGGTGCGAGAAGTGCTACGAAATCTTGTCGATAACTAGAGTATCTTCGGGAGAGTCTATCAAGAGAATGACGCTCGAATCCAACAGATGTACATAAGGAATTTGAATATGTTTGCATGAGAAAGAGCTATGAGTGATGTATGTGAAGTGCCATTGACGCCTGGCACGTTATGGCGTCATGGAGTAAATAGGTAAGTACTAACTACTGTGGACATGACACTGAAAACCAAGTCTTCCAAGCAGGCCCTTCATACTGTACAGAGATACCTATCGTATATGGGTCCTCACACGTCGTAAGGGAATCAATTGATATCCATTAGTTAACGTCCATAGAACTAACTGGCTTAGCTGTATGTCTTCTCGCAACCGTAAAACGAGCATGTTGCGCTAAATCAAATTTCACTGGTTTGAGATGGCTGGTACGGAAAACAGTGATACCCAACCTGATATACGCACGTCCGTTGAACTGATGGCATATTGTCTAATAACAATCTATTCCAGGGCGCCGACAACAGTTCATCGCTCACTGGCTCTCCGCTGCCTGGGCATGATGATAAGCTCACATTCTGGAGCCGCGACGGTAGCTATCCTACATTATGGTAAGTTCCAGAGATCATGCTATGATAGTGGCGGGGAAACGGTATTGGTATAGATCTAGATATTACAGTACTGCCACGTTGGACGAAGTCTCAGCTATGTTATAGCGCGATAAACCCAGTAAGCTCATTGTCCAGCCTAGGGATGGCGCTTGGGAACTCTTCTCGATGCGTGAGCTAATAGAGTGTCCTTAGTCAATCATCCTAGAGCAAGAACAACAGATCTCGGAATCCAATATAAATGCAGGAACAGCTACAGTCTTGATAAGATTGCAATTAATCCGCGACTCGGTTGCTTCCGCAGAGGACTTAGACTGACCAATCATTCTCAGCTGCACTACCTCGCTTCAAGATTTTGCGGTCGTGCGCACGGCTAGTCGAGAGACCACCCAAAGATTGATGGCTGAACTTCTTCGGAACACCGGGCCATCCTCCACGACTAACGAACTCGAGGCCGGCATTCGACGTTCCACCCATCAGGAATGGCAGACGATGTCTTGGCACTCGGAGGCAATAAGTTGGGGAAATTGGGGAATGACACCTCTCCGTGATCCCGAAGAGGGAATTCCTGGGCATGGCGATCTCATGGTAGCATCTATCCTGAAATGGGGGTCGCAGTTTAAAAAGGCGAAAATGCGCTGTTCATGGAGAAATCGGACCAGTAGTTTGGCGTCCCTTCAAGATCTCGTTCGCGGTAGGAAACAATGGCTCGCAACAACCTTGCTCTCACGTTTGCCCTGTTGGGCCTTGCCGCCGCACAGAAGCCCGCCTCCTCGACGGTAGACAACTACCCGAAGCTCACCACCTACCGATGCACAGCCGCCGGTGGCTGCAAGGAATCGACCAACTACATAGTCCTCGACTCCGGCGCTCACGGCATCCATCAAGTCAACAGCACCAAGGGCTGCGGAGATTGGGGCAACCCACCAGATGCTACAGCATGCCCGACCAAAGAAGCATGCGCGAATAATTGCGTGATGGAGACCATCAGCGATTATGGTGCTTCTGGAGTCACGACCAACAGCTCTTCTGTGCGTATACAGCAGATTGTCAATGGCAACGTTGTTTCTCCCCGGCTATACTTGCTGGATGAGACCAAGGAGCAGTACGAGATGGTGAAATTTACTGGGGCTGAGTTCGCCTTTGACATCGACGCCACCCATCTGCCCTGTGGCATGAACTCAGCCCTGTATCTCGGCGAGATGCTGGCCGACGGCGGCAAGAGCGATCTCAACACCGGAGGCGCAGCTTGGGGCACTGGTTACTGTGACGCGCAGTGCTATGTCACCCCATTCATCAATGGCGAGGTAGGCCCATGGCTCCCGACGTGTACGAAGCCTCCATAACGTACAACTGACCCGGCATGTAGGGAAACATCGATGGGAAGGGCGCTTGCTGCAACGAGATGGATATCTGGGAGGCCAACGCCCGCGCAACGCAGATCGCGCCGCATCCGTGCAATCAGACCGGCCCTTATCTCTGTGCAGGGGCGGAATGCGGGAGTGACGGCGTGTGCGACAAGAATGGCTGTGGATGGAACAACTACCGGCTGAATCAGAGCGATTACTATGGAGAGGGCGAGAGCTTCGCAGTCGACACCACTAAGCCATTCACGGTGGTAACGCAGTTCCCGGCCGATGCTGACGGAAAGCTCATCGAGATCCACCGTCTGTACGTGCAAGGAGACAAGGTCATCATGTCGGAGACAGTGCATAAGGAGGGCGTCCCGGAAGTCAACTTCGAGAACGACAAGTATTGCTCGGCGACGGGCGCCACGAAGTTTATGGGCCTCGGTGCAATGGAGGCCATGGGCAAGGCTTTGACTCGAGGCATGGTGGTGACGTTCAGTCTATGGTGGGATGATGGGTCTGGCATGTCATGGCTTGATGGACTCGCTGATGGTGCCGGGCCTTGTAATGCGACGGAGGGATTTCCTGATGCCATCAGGAAAGTCGAGGCGGCACCTGAGGTGACGTTCTCAAACCTCAAATGGGGAGAGATCAACTCGACTTTCAAAGCAGCATAAACAGTCTGCCAGATTATTGCATCCGAAATAAAATACTTGATTGAATCTTAAGGTACTGACAGGCTGAAGCCATCAATGAATCCATGGGCGAAGACCTTGATCGGCATCCAGTTGGAGCATGATCACTGGGGCGATCTCTTAATGATGAGGAACGAGATCTTTCTCGACGAGTGTCTGGAACATATCTGTCAGCGATGCCACGAGCTGGTGCACCACTGTATGAGAGTGAACATGGCATCTTGGACTTGGACAAAGTTGCATAAATCTATTATTGACAAAAGAAAATACGTCACTGAAACGAGAACGTGTCATGTTTGATGATCTGCTCGCTCGCAACACAGCATTGCTTCGTTTCTCACGTGAGCGTAGATTCCTCAACGTGGAATAGAGACCGAGAACTCATAAGCCTCCCCAGCTTTGAACTCTGTAAATCGAGCCTTCGGCAGTACACGGCTACCATGCCTAACAATGACTTCGCTAACATCGGCTCTAGAAATATCCACGATGAAGGTAGCACCACGGAATAGTCGCGAAACTTTGATGCCATCCCAGTCAGACGGCAATTGCGGCTGGATCACCAAGCCCTCCGCATCCCCTCTCAGCCCACACAGTCCCTCAATCACGCATCGATAAACCCACGACACCGTTCCGGTATTGAAAAGCTGGCTAGATCTACCTGCGGTACGCGGGTACTCGTGCCACGCCCCTCGGTAATAATTGGGAATGTACACAGGCAGCTGGCCCCTCTGGGCATAGTCCGCGTCGGAGGGCCCAGGGATCATCTGCCGCAGCGCCTTGTACGCGCGGTCCGTCTCATTGATGGAGTAAAGACTGTGTATGTAGAAAATGGCGGCGTGGTTGTACACAGACCCATTCTCGGCAGACCCGGGGTATTTCTGCGTGACGCGTCCGACGTCCTCGCGCATGCCGCTGAACGGTGGCCCAAACATGGCGACTCCGTAGGGTGTCCCGAGATGCTCGTCGATGGCGGGCAGCATCTTACTGATCTGCTCCGGGCTCGCGCCACCGCTGAGGATGGACCACGCTTGCGGATTGAGCCAGATACGGCCCTCGCGGTCCTCCTTGATGCCGAACGTGACGTTGTCGTCTGTGATGCCACGAGCGAACCAGTCACCATCCCATAGGTGGGTATTGGCATCATCATTGACCGCTTTCGCGCTGGTACGGTATTTGGCTGCCAAGTCAGGCTTACATTGGTGCTCGCACACGTTTGCCCACAAGTTGACCGCATACGCAGTAGCTACCGTGAGCCAACCGGACACTCCCTTACCTTTATAGCCAACCATGTTCATAGGATCGCACCAGTCGCCTTGAGCGATGTAGCTCAGGCCGCGTCCGTCGCGTGCATCGAGCAGCCAATCCATGGCGCGATTAAATCGCTCGAATACAGTGTAGCTGTCTCCGTGAATGTCTTTGACTGGTTCATTCAGCAGAGCGTAGTCGGCTGTTTCAGCCAGGTATGCTTCCATCGTGACTGGTAGCCAAACGCAATGGTCAGTGTGCGGGACCTGGTTGATGTACTTCAACTCTGCACCTTCGGCCAGCAAGATGCCGTCAGGCATTGCTCCATTAGGCTCCTGCTGGGACACGGCCGTAATAAAAGCCTGGCGCGCGACTATCGGCTTGATGTAAGTCATGCCCATGTTGTCCTGTAGATAGTTGCGCGTTTGCGGGTCGGTGGTTAGACGGTTGACGTCTCCGTGGTAGTAACATTGGCGAGGAAGCCAGTTGTTAATGAAGTTATCGAAAGACTTGTCAGGCGTCTCAATCTGCAAACATCCATTCCCTTTCGCGATGTAGGTCGCGTAATCGCGTGCGCACTGCTGGAAACCTTCTTTACTGAGATACTTGGCTTGTATGGTCTTGATCTCAGCGTCGTCAAGCGCCGGTCCAAATGCGAAGCGGTACTCTTGCGAGCCATCTACCTCCAGATTCTCCCGATACTGCACGGCTGCTACTGGTGTCTCGTAGCGCGCATCGCTTCCCCCGAGCTTGTCCTGCCGCACAGCTGACGGGGCGTGAAGGCCGCCCTCGCCTTCGAACGCATGTTGCATCGCCTCCCATGCCGTTGGTGCTCTCTCACAGAGAAAGTAAGATCTGTCTTTGAGAAGCTTGTTCTTGAAGTAGTCTTCCGCCTTCTGATAAGGGGTGATGCTACTGGCTACCACACCGCACAAGTCTTCACGCCATTCGGCAGACTGGTTCATCCATGACATATACCCAAAGGGGAAGTATGGGTAGATACTAATTTTTCTGGGACGTCCAGACAGGTTGTTGACTTTTATTGACCACAACTCTACCACATCATGCGTGGGGATGACAAGGATCATCTCAACTTGAATGCCCAGGTGCTCTACTGTCCATTTGATGTCGCTTTTCCCGGCCGAAAAGACGAAGCGGTCCAATGGAGCTCGAACAGGCTCATAAGGGGCCGAGAATATCTGGCTCGTTTCTTCATCTTTGACATAAACGAAGCGCCCAGGATGGTGTGTATAGTAGTTTTGCTCCGGTTGCATAAACGTCCTCGCTTCCAAGTTGGGCGCGTGGGCGTACTTGGCAGGCTCCGGCTGCATGAACTGGGCTGTGGCATATCCTCGACACGTGATCTGTATCATCATTTTCTGGTTCCAGAGAAAGCCGCCAGCCTTAGGCATGACAGTCGGACTCATAAGCTCATAATGAGCTCCGTCCTCCGTGGGTTGCAGCATGGCGTCTCCGTGAATCCCGGATGTCGATAAGATTCGTTTAATCAGTACTCTGCGATAGGCTGGCGCAACTCAACTCGTTCAGCCGCAAGGGACGATGTTATAAAGAATGCCATTGTCGATGCAGCGCGGTAAAGCCGGCTTGGCCAGTTTCTACCCCGTGCATGATTATGACCGGAAGAATATGCGGTTAAAATGTGACGGTTGTCGGCCACCAATCGCATTCACCGGGGGTGGGCAAGCGACCCACAGCTTGTTGAGTTGAAATCCTGGCATTCCTCAAGCTCAAACCGATGGGAAAATAGGCGGATTGAGGCTTCGCTTACAGCGATTCTGTGCTGTTTGTGCTTTCGTTGATGGTTCACGGCTTGACAACAGTTCCAGGTGCTCAAGGTGGATACCCAGGTTGTGCATCGCTATCTGTTCCTCTAGACTATGCCCAAGACTAAGTATCAAGGTATGTAGATCTATGCATCAAAGTATAGTATCTCTTAGAAGCATACATGCGTCCAGTAAAATAATCCTGTACCTTGATAAGTACTTAGGTACCTCCTAGAGGCACAAAAGAAACACTTCGATCGAGCTACGGATCGAACTTCATCTTCGCATGGCTTACCAAATACTCTTCAGTATTCCCGCTGTGTAGTAAACGGCAAAAGTCCCGATCAGATCCTTCTTGTCTTTACAAACAATGCAGGTACCGAAAGCAAGGGGGTGTTTAGCTATGTGATGGTCGCATAGCTTTCGCTCCCCATCAGTACCTACCAAACGTGCAGACCAAGAGCGAGCTCGACGGACGGACAATGTCCAGGAATACTACACACCGAGCGCTTCAAATCGCTTCCTGTACTACATTACTGCAAATCTATGGGCCGCTTGATACTCCGCGTGTGTCTCCTGTTGACTCTGTATGATGCCACGATTTGCATACCTAGGTATCGAGGGCGAGGGCGGAACCACCGTCAGCTTAGAGACGAGACTGTCTTCGTCCTTTGAATACCCAGCATTTACTTGACGGCCTTTTCGGGAATTAACACGAAAACTCTGAAGGGTGTTATGTTGAGTTGGAGTACATACACGTTGAGTGCTTCCGATTGCTGCCAATCGGATCTTCAGGCGAGTTGGAGTTACTCTTGCCTTGTCCCTGCATATCAGATTCCGGATTTTTCACGTCAGTGCGATACGAAATTCTAGTCAGGCATTCTGAATACAATGTCGAGTCCGTCGTGCTCTGTCCGCTACGTTGAACGTGTCATTGGGGCTATGGCTGCGTTGTTGTCGATCATGACCACAACAAGTCCAGGTGCCGGTATGTGGTATATTGCCATCATATAACACACGGCACTCTTACAAAGGCATGAAAATGCTTTTGGCGCCGGTTCAACGGCTCCCCCAAGTTGAGTAACTGGCCTCGACTGTGTAGGGCTGGTTGTGACAAGCTTAGTACCGACAGGCTGGTACGTCGCATGCTGTCGAGTATTTCTGGTAAATTACTTGTTGGGTAAGCTTGCTATCTATTGGTAGATCCAAGGATGAAACAGATACAACCCTGACAAAATAGCCTTATGCTTATAATCCCTTGCATCGGCAACTACATGCTAAAGCCAACCACAGATGTGATCACTTGGAGTGAGCATGCAAGATGGTTTACTCCAACTACGACGCACTGTTGGGGTCGAACCGCCGAAGTATTGATATTACTGATCCGACACTCATCGACTAGTTCATACATAATACTTCCATGTTGCCTGTCTGGTCATCACGATATGACCATTTCGCTTCAGCTTCGATTCTTGACAGTCAAAAATGGCTTCGTCCACGATCGCTAATGATACCGCCACAGCTCTGGCCCCTCCAACAGACTTCGCGGCCAGCCTTCACATACAAACCAGACAGTATGTAAACGGAACATACTGGACCACTGGTGTTATAAACGCTATAGTGTTGTGTTTTGTTTGCCAGAGAATTTACGTGCAGCTATTTGTCTGCAAGAAGCTATCTTTAGACTTCCGTCAGTCACCTGTCCCTGTTGAATCCGTGCTAAGGGCTGAACTTCTACGCAGTCTTCCTCATCGTTTCATGGGTAAGTGCTCCAAAAAGCCTCAAAGGATTTGCCTTACACGATTATGCAGGGAGCTCTCATAGCACAGACAGCTTTGATATTGCGTAAGTCTTCGAGTGCCATACCTTTAGATTGGGAACTCACATGATGTCGACTGTAGATGCTCTCGTAATGGGAGCATTTGGAACCCACGCGTGGGTGTTACCTATTGAGACTTTCGCCGCCTACCTCAGAGTGTTATATCCTGTTGTGGTCTTGTATCCTCTGGGATGTGCCTTCGCTAAGGCTTCGCTGTTGCTCTCCTATCTTGGCCTAAGCGTTCACCGCTGGTATCGAGCCGCGATATTTTTCTCCCTTTTTCTGGTGAGTTCCTAAAGCATGTGCATTACAGACCTCGTCTTAGTTGCTGATATATCCTTTCCGAGAAAGGTTGCTGGATCCTATTTTGGCATTACCCTCGCCACCGCTCTTCTCTGTGAACGCCTGACAACGACTGCTTGCAAATGTGCCAACAACAATCTGGTACATTTCATCGCCGGGATATTATCGCTCATGACCAACTTACTCATAGTTGCAATACCTATCCCGGTCGTGATAGGCTTGGGCTGGAATTGGCGGTCAAAAATGGGAATCGCCATGGCGTTCTGCATGGGTTTATTGTAGGTGTTCGACGACCAGCAATCAAGGCTGTACTGAGCGCTTGCGACAAACGATGATTAGCTGACCTATTTCCTACCACAGAACCATCTTTGCCTCGGCAATGCACTTACACATAATCAAGGTGTCGCCAAGCTCTGATGATGTGACATGGGAGACGGCACCACGACTCCATTGGCTGTATGACCTGAACGATCTATCGTGGAAAGCAAGAATGACCTGCTGATGACCCTTCTAGTGTAGTCGAACTGAGCCTCTTGACGATATGTGCGACCCTGCCGAGCCTTCCTACTCTATTGCGACTGATTGCACCGTCAATGTTCGGCGAGTCACACGTTGCCCTATCACCGATCATTGGGCCAGATTCTCCGAGCTGGAATCCGTTTTCTGGTCTTCGCAACAAACCTGACCGACTGGCTCAGGATCAATATGACCGCTTCCTTGACACAGAATACGCACTCAGCAACTTCAGCCAGCTGGAGCTTTATAGCGAGAGAAGCAAGTCTTGCGGTACGATTAGCATCACCGTGAAGGAGTGTAGCAAAGGAGATAATGTTACGGATCCGTTCGAGAAAGGGGTAGCCGCTAGTCGCGACTTGATACAGGAAAGCCTGAGGCTCGCATATAAGTAACTGGGATCAGGTGGTGTTCGTGCGGATAACCATACATGGTGTTTGCCGCCATCACCGGCGAAGTGCACAAGCATAATGTATCAGTAAAAATGTTACTCGAGCGATGTCTTTCATATAAACTGGCTTATGGCTCCTCGGCTGTTCCGAACTACGGTACACTTTCCCTATGCCTGCCAGAACGGGTTGTTTTCCGCCAGCCACCAAGCTCTATCCACTTTCGGCAAAAGATACTCTTCTCGAGCCAGAAGACCCCAAGTGATGGTCCCCTCAGCTTTCGGCATGCGACTGAAAAGTGCTCGTGGAAAACATGACGACACCCGGGTAAGAGTTGGACAAGAAAGATCGGAGATGTATGTTCATTTCGTAACGCTATTGCCTATCATCGCTTGATATAGGAGGCCATCGCTGCGCCCCTGTCTCTTTCGCACCACGGCGTGTCTCTGAGAATGGAAATAGTCAGCTTCGTGTTGAGGATCATCAGCGGTGGATGACAAACCTGTAGCCCTGATCAATGGCCTTTGGAAGCCCCCGCGGGTCGCCCGCGGATGCTCTCGGCTTTCCCGTCATGTGTGAATTGAGCGGCGTGCATTTTGTAAGGTTATTCCGATGGATGATTTGTACTGATCGATCCCGATTTTCGAAACTTGGTACAGATTAACGTAGCGATGGCATTCGCTCAAGCTGCAAACGGACCTCATCGTGACTTTATTTACCCATTCTACTTCACAAAGTACCAGCAAGAGTCTATCATAGTCACATCAGCCTCATCATCAATCTAGGCTCAACGTGTGATGAGAGATCTGTGGAACGCGATAATGGGACTTGGCGCTGACATGCTGCGGGATACTGCCCAATAACAACGCCAGTGCAGTTGACTCTCTGGCCTTGCCGTCGTACGCGTTGAAAAATCAAGAAAATGTGTTACTCATAGTTGCATGCTTATGTCAGTCTTCAGCGCATCCCGCCGGAGCGATTCACGGCTCTACGGGCCCTCAGGCTCCAACGCAGACCGCTCCTTATAGCGGGTGATACAACTGCTCACCAGGTCGCGGTATGCCGAACAGGCGGGCGGCGCTTTGGGTTCTTGCTAGATGCGTCTCTAGTACCTGCCGTAAATAGATCCACAGAAGGATCGATTGGTCTTTTGCGATTTGAGATCACCTGGTCTGGACCAGTTCGTTGCTACGCCTTTGCTTCTCACCTCGCCCGGGCGCTCTGTAGCCGAGATGCACATTCGTGAAGTGCATCCCAAGCCTCGTCGTGTTTTGGGTCTGGGTGATCTTTCGAGAAAACCACGAACCGGTGTTCATGCGCCCGAGGATTTCCTTGGCATTGGAGCCATCCTCGCTTGGGCGTTCTGGCTTCACATCGTCTTTAGGTAGAGCAGTCTAGTTTGGGCTGTCCACGGGCGCTTGTTGACCACCAAATAGCCATTTGCAATGCATCAAACATAATAATTTGCAGAATCACTATGATCGTGAATCTGCCTGCGTCGACATCCAATTGAAGAAGCTGGTGCCAATCATTGCCAACTTCTGAAAGCGACCTTGGCGTTTCATCCTCGCACACGCCGCTCCACGGCACCTTGGCGATGTCTCGAAACCATGGCTCATCGCAACGTTTTATTTAACTCGAGAAGACCGAGGATCTTTTTCCCTTTCTTCAACTGAATTACAGATGATATCGGACCACGATGAGAGCCTCAATACGATCAATAATACTTATCGTCACAGCCGCGTCCTGGCTCCCGCCTAGTGCAGTTGCTATGGCGCTTGCGCAGCGCATTGAGGTAGACGAGCCGCGACCACTCGGCATGCAACGCATCGAAGTCGACGAGCCGCCGCCCGACCCCATCTACACCGACGGTAATACCAGAGCTGGCGAGGGCAACAACATTCCCGACGAGGCCATGGTCGAGCAGGTCGTGCCCTCCTCGACGCCTCAGGTCCCTGTCAATCGCACCGACGTGGACGAGAGCCCGTTCCCCAGCGAGCCCCAGGCTGAAGAGGAGCCCCTCGTGCCTATCTTCGCGAAGCTTTTCGCTGGCTCGCCGGGCCCCAAGGACTGTCGCGGCACGGTCCTCGCGTATATACCGCTAAGCAAGCCCGGGTCCGCGCATTCGACGCCCCAGTGCTACAACATGCCCGGCGTGGCGCAGTGTGGCAATTTCATCGCGAACCAGGTTGATGGTTGTGAGGCCAAGCTGTTCTATGAGCCGAATTGCCTCACGTTTACGAACTTGGCCGTGTTTACGCCGGAGATGCGCGCCCAGGGCGGGTTCGTGCGCAGTATCGAGATTCAATGTGGCATCGAGGGCGTGGCACCAGCTCCCTTGAACTTACCTGGCATGAACATGTTGTCCGGGGAGGCTCAACAGGCGGTCGGATAGGAGATGAGATCGCTAAGCTTGGTGGTATGAACTCTGATACTCGTGGAGTCAAGGAGTTTTTTGCCAATAGCGGGACTGTTGATGAGCAGGACAGGTCTCGCAAGCGGCGTTCGAGCACCATTACATTGAACCATGGTTGACTCACTTTCGCAGCTTCGCGACGCTCTGCTTTTTTATTGTTTGTTCAAAAGCCAGGATTTCACTTGGGTGTCCAGCTGGATTGAGTAGAGGGCGGTGGCGTTCGGTTGTCCCTTGATGGTTGTCTTCAGACTCATGACATTTTTCTATCAGCGTCAGCGGCGTGCATTTGAAGCAGCGAGGCGCAACGATCAGGGCCAGATGGAAGGTTTCGTGGGGAAACGTCGAGGCCGAGGTGTATCGAATGTCCAGTGAATCATAGAATTCATGATACTTAGCTGATAATCATCAGTGATAATGATAATTCGACTGCTGTCTGTACACCTGTTTCACTCGTAATATTACCTGTACAGAACTACTTCAGACGCCACCAGAATGCATGCTCTTATTTCCGATGAGGCACTTACTGCACTCGTGAGCCTATCCACTAAGCGCAGACATTGAGCCGAATTGGAGCCAGATACACAAATTATGCACACCGTACACCGAAGAAACCTCAAGAGATTCATTGTAACGTCGATAGCCATGATGAGTGACGGATGCTCCTTATGCCTCTTCGTACAGATTCTAGATCGGAAGGATCCATTGCCAGACACTCGGAAGCTTGGTTGGCTTCAAGCTGACGAGCCCATATAGCTACGGCCTCCTAAATAAGCCCATTAGGTGATCTAGGTAACTATCGAGGCCACCGAGCTCAAACCATCGGTCAGACACCGGCTGGCTCTTTACTGTGGGTAGGCTGTGCTGGTAGGTGATCCCTAAACTTTTGAAGAATACATACCCGCATTAGAAGCCAAGAAAAGACCCACAGGCCTTCGATCAATACCTCAATTCAGGTGTCACGTATCTATCGATAAATGAATTGGCCTGTGACCCCCTGGAGATCAGGCCCCACAGTGCTGGGATGTCAGGGCAGGTCAGGGCCCTCTCCGCTATGTACGTGCAGCCGCCAACGATAACTGATTCGGAGCAGCTCGCTACCTCCTGTCTTTGATCTCGCGTCATTGCTCTCCTAGCTAGTAAGTCGGGTCTTGTGACTGCTCAGGTGTCAGTGAGTTAACTTGGACGTCACTGGACCAAACGCATCCATCCATCTTCATGCTTCCTTCTCCTCTCCTTTGATCGCCGAAACGACACCACCCTATCATGACCTGCCTGCATGCAGATTTAATCAACCTATTCCTACAACAATAACGCCTTATAATCAGTATCTCCTTCCTCGCCTTATCGGAGTAAATTGGTGCATTCCACTGTCAACACCCCACCACGTACTTCACAGCCAACTCACTACACCCCGCCCACTCTCATCTACCATTCACTACCTTGTGAACTAAAGCATTCAGTACCAGCTTTGGCCAACTGACTCTTCTTGGAGAGTATTCATAATACCGAACACCTACCATCAACTGCACCGCACCTATCGTCACTCAGCAAGTGTCCCATCATATCTGCCAACGCACCACCCGTCCGATCCGAGCCGCCTGTAAACCGTCTTCGGGCAAGACTTCACTGGCTTTCCCTCCCGTATACTTCGACTACCTACTCATCGGACGAAACTTCCGCCACCGACTGGACGGAAGGCCTGGTAACTGTCAGACAGACCTGCCACGGAGATCAGACGAAGATTACGACTGCGAGTGTCGTCTTCTTGCCCCAGCGATCCTACCAAGCAATCTACCAAGGGCTAGAATCCCAAACTTCTCCAGTGATTGTATATACCGGTTTTCGTCGCGACTGGTCTGATATTTGCACCAAGGAGATCGTCCCCAGTTGATCAACTGCCAACACCGCCAACATGAGTAGCCCGCGCCGCCGCATCGAAACCGATGTGATGAAGTATGTAATGCATATCTGTGGTTTGCATATTCGCTAACACTAAGGATAGGATGTTGATGAGTGATTACGAAGTCACCCTGGTCAATGACAACAGTACCGCATATCTTCCATTCATACATCCTTGGTACACCGCTGACTGATTTATAGTGTAAGCCTGGTTTGCATCGTGCCCAGTCGCCGCGTGACTTAACCCAAACACTAGGCAGGAATTCTACGTAAAGTTCGAGGGACCAAAGGAGAGTACGTTCCCTGCCCGTATCGCTAGTGGTTTTCTGTTTTCTAACAAGAAACAGCACCTTTTGAGAACGGTGTGTGGAAAGTACACGTCGAGCTCCCCGATCAATATCCGTACAAGTCCCCTAGTATTGGCTTCGTCAATCGGATCTTCCACCCCAATATCGATGAGCTGTAAGTCAGGTCCCGCGTGTTGTGGCATTTCGCCCATGTCAAGTGATGAGACTAAGAGGCGACATGCTGTCAGGTCGGGTTCGGTTTGTCTTGATGTCATCAACCAGACTTGGTCGCCCATGTTCGACATGATCAACATTTTTGAAGTCTTTCTCCCCCAGCTTCTACGATACCCGAACCCCGCAGACCCCTTAAATGGCGAGGCAGCCGCGCTGCTAATGAGGGAGCCCAAGAGCTATGACGTTAAGGTCAAAGGTAAGGAAGAATTTCGGTTGCACACATAAAACGCGCTGTGCTGACTCTGAAAGAATATGTCCAGAAGTATGCCAAGGAAACTGCCGATGAAGTTGGAGCTGAAAGCGATGATGACGACGACATGTCGTCAGTTGCCAGTTTCGGCGACGAAGACGACGAGCCCGCCGGCCAGATGGAGGATGTATAGGCAGCGGAAAAACATCTACTGGTGGCTACCTGGGAAGCTGCCTGATTGTCATGCAATGACGTAGGTTGAATGGTCTGCACCGACAGCGACTGATATCATTTGTGGACCATCATGATCCAAAAAGACGTTTGTTTGTTCAGGGACTATGTATTTGAGGTGTTCATCGTGTTATGGAGCTTGCATATTCGAGTCGAAGCTATCGACTTGGGCACTGGCATTGGGTTACGCAAAGTTGCTTTCGAGGTGCGGTTGTTCTGACAATCAAGCCCCTAACATAGGTTTATAGCGTCTTATGCGTGACGTATCAGTACCCACAACCACTCTTTAAGTGAAAGTCCGACGAGCCTCCAGCGACCTCCAAATGGAAAACTCATAAATCAAAACGAAGCTCTCAAATCATAAGGTAAGGTAAATCTAGAAGACAATGATGTAATAGTGGCGCAGATGCTTAACTATCTCTAAATCGTGTGTGCTGGTCTACTCATGCCTTGAATGCCAAACTACAATTTAAAAGCCGGAGATACCGAACAAATTCGACGACTTGGCGAATTTCACGTATGCCGGTGTGAATGACCACGACATGATAACAGAACGTCGTCAGTTGAGTACCCTAGATGACTGAGATCACCCACTGTTTCTAGAGCTCAGCCCAAGTATTGGACTGAAAGGGGGATAACTGGGATGCGATGTTTATTCTTGAAACTTCACCAACTTCAAGAAAGCTGTGCATCTGAATGTAGAATATCGAGGCCTCCTACTTAGCTGTATATGATCGATCCATAATCATATGAAAATCACTAGCCAACGCCTATGTCCCAGGGTATCTCTTGAATTGGCCAGTCTATACATTGACGAACCCAAACACCGTATAATGCAATGCCGCCCCGTCAATCTGAATCATATTCCACCAAAGCCGTTGACGCAGAGGTCCCATCCCCATGTCCTTCGAGTTGAGTAGCCTCATTGTTTTCGAGATTCGGCTGCTCTGTCTCTTGCTTTTTGACGGCATGGGGCTTTTCTGGGGGCGACCTCTTCCTCTTAATGCCGGGTATCCGAGACGATATCTTGACCCCGTCTCCGTTGCGATGGGCTGGTGCTAAGAACGGGTCCTGAGATGCTCGCGTGTTGCCCACAATCTCCGAGACGAGACTCTCCCGCATCTGTGCCGCTGCGATCTCCGTCTTGAGCTTCTTCTTCTTGCCGTGAGAAACCCCATCCGGCTTCTCCAGTTTCGATCCCGACTGCGCTGCATTGAACAACGGTTTCGCAAGAGCCTTTCCCCCTGCATCTCCTGCATCCTCTAGGCCCGCGTCGCCGAAATCCACCAGCTTCGCCCTCGCGCTGTCCTCCTCTGTCCCAGGTAACAGCTCGATCCCCAGGCCCATCCTCTCCCTCAGCGCCTCCGTCTCCAGCCCTTCCTTCTCCCGCTGCTTCCGCCCCACGCGAAAGACGTCCCGCATCTTGCGGTTCAGCGCATAGGGGTCCTCCCAGCGCCGCGCGCTCTCGTCTTCGAGCTCCTCGACCCGCGCCTTGGCCCGCGCCGCCTGCTCCCGGTCCTCAATGGTGCGCTCGAGCTTCGCGAACGCGTTGGTCCGCAGGGCCGCGCGCTCCCCCTCGGTCAGTATCGCCACCGCCTCGCCGTCCGCCACCGCCCGGTCATCCCCCGTGTCCCGCTTGCGCCCACCCTCGACGACGACGTACGCCGTGTTCTTCGGGTCCGTCCGGATCTCGATGGTGCCGCCGCACGCGACGTGGCGCATGCGGAAGCTGTAGACGGGCGTGCTGTGGTACTGCCCGACCTTCTTCTTCTCGACGTTGAAGCGGACGCCCTGGCCGATGATGGTGGGCTTGGGGCAGGTGCTGCACCAGACGGCGAAGGGCATCTCGAAGCGTACGGTCAGGATCCCCGAGGACAGCTTCGAGGCGCGGGACCCGAGGGCGTGCTTCTTGTGCAGGGCGTTGGCAGAGGTCGTGCCCTCGACGTCGGGCGGGACGTACCGGCCCATGTTGAAGCCTTGCATGGCGGCGGTTTAGGATATCCGTAGTTGTTTCGTGGGTGTTGAAACGTGACGGGTCGGTTTGCTTGGGAGGGTCGGTGAGATCGAAGGGTTGACGGCTCGGAGTGCGATCTACAGTACTGTCATTTGTGCCGCGGAGGGCCACATCCGAGAAAACGCTTAATTTCTGTTCAGTCTCTAGGTAGTTGTCTCGTTGGATGCAATGCCCAGATTCGCCGGTTCAGAGGGTGAGCCGTCGCACTCTGACCTGTTTTCGACGGAGGTAGCTTCGTGTGTGAGGTACTTGGAGAAAGAGCAAGACTGATGATTTCCATCATTGCGTCGTTAGGGCTGGTTAGGGGACAGATACCCCACTAACCCAGAAAAGTGGATGATTCTTAGAGCCTCAACCCCGCTAAAGGTTGCCTACGAGCCTAGTACCTGGTAGAATATTTAATCACGCCCGAATAATGGCATAGCGATCCCGCCTTACATCCTGGTAGCTCTGAAGGCGAGAGCTTCCCACCAAGGTAGGTATTTTTGGATGCCCGATGGTGGCTGTCTTCAAAGAGAATCCATTACCACAATTTGTAAGTACTATTCGCTCATTGCACAAAAATCCAATCCGGTCCTAAAGCAGAATCTTTCAACCTGAAAGACTCTACAGTATATGGTATGAAGGTCCTCAAGGCAATGCATGCAGCTGCTTTGGCTTGCCACTCACACAGCTGCTGAATTTCCAAAAGCCATTATGATACGCTCCGCCAATATTCGTCAAGCCCCATTTGATCGGGGCTGGGATCGGTGGCCAGTTCGCCCACATGCCCTCCTCGACCGTGCCGTCCAGGTTTAATAGGAAGAAGGGCACGACGTCAAGCGTGCCCGCTTTGGTCACCGTGCTCTTGCCCCAGGTCTTGAAAGTCAGTGCCGCAGCCGCTTCCTCGGGCGTTCCGGCCTTGGGCGCCTTCGGGTGCGACGACAGGGCGGCGATGGTCTTGATTTCGGAGTGGAAGTGGTTCTCGAAGGGTTCCTGAAAAGCACTCATGATGCGGACGAGCTCCGCGCCAGAGAATTTGGAAGGAATGTTAGGGGCGGAGAGGTACTTTTCGAACTCGGCCAGGCCGCCGAGGAATGACTCTGGGGAAAAGGCAATGTCAATACTAATACAATCGCACAATGCCGCGAGTAGTGGCCCAGCCCAGGAAGGATACATACCGTGTTCCTTGTGTGTCTCGTCAAAAACCGTCTTGTCATCCAGCACCTCCTCCACTTTCGTGAAGAGGCTCGCTTCCTCGTCATCGTGGTGCGTCTTAACGAACTTGTGCCAGGTCAGGGCATAGCCAATGAAGTCGGCTCTCTCGGTCGGCTTCACATGCGGCGCTTGCTGGTAGATGGAGTTGTAGCCGCGCAGGATCGCATTGTGTAGCAAAGCCATGTGCGTTGCCCCCGTTGTGAATATGTCAGTCTGGGAGGTGAGTCAAGTGGCCCATGATCAGCGAGTTGTACGATGTATAATGCGTGAACACATGCAAAAAGTTGAAATATACACAATGGACAGGCAGTCACGAAAATGTCACGGTTTCAAAGAATGGGCAAGGTGAACACACCTGCTTGGTCTCATACTGCGGAGTCGTTATCAGCTTCATCGGGGTGTCAGCCCAAGGCTTTCCCTCTGTCGGCGCGAGCGTTGACATGAAGAACGGCGAGCGCGTGAAGAACAGTCCGATGAGAATGGGTATCGCAAGATAGATGGGCCTGTCGAGCAGCCGTCGCCTCGATTCCATCATAGTGAGAGCTCGATCAAGCCAAGCACACGACGTCGCACTCGAGCGGATTGATCACTGCTTTATAGGTAAGGGTTCAGGCGACAGGTTCGGGCGATGATGGTGCTGCTTCACGTGGTGCTTGGTAATGGCAGCTTCGCATTGGTCCGGAGCGTTTGGGGGAGCTGTAGGAAACTCATACGAGAACATGCGATATTGCTGCATTGAAGCTTGACAATTGGTGCTGACGGGACCGATGACCACAACCGGCTTAGCTCGTCTGCGCTGTTTTGCGCTATGGGCAATTCCGTCTCCGCTACAGACTGCCCGTCGTTAGGC
Organism: Xylariaceae sp. FL0016; assembly: GCA_022578815.1. Classification (NCBI taxonomy): domain Eukaryota; kingdom Fungi; phylum Ascomycota; class Sordariomycetes; order Xylariales; family Xylariaceae; species Xylariaceae sp. FL0016. Next base: position 645,189 of record MU388745.1, read on the forward strand.
CGTATGTCTTCAAACGCTATACAAAACTAGAAAGGCGAAAGAATAATCAATGCTCATACAATTATCCTACTATCAAGGATACGCGCCAGTTATCAGTCATTTTGTAGCTTTCGTCTTCATTGCTGGGCTGAAGTAGGAAAGCCAATACTGTAGGACCCTGTTCAAGTGTTCAAATATGTGATGCCAGCCAACACAGGTCGGTACCGACAGGACGTCCGCCAGAGCTATTCATCTTGCCATACGGACTATGCATACAATTGCCCCTTCTTCAACCCACAGAGAGGATTTCTCGAGAATGTGGCATGCTGCGTGACTTTGTCTCCGTTCCCTTCATCGACGACACCCCATTGTATCCTCTCCTCTGCAAGGCCTTCCTCAAAGCTCTCAGCCCTTCCATAGGGCGGGGACCTATAAGCCGTGCTGTCTTTCTTATCGTCGAAAAACTCTTGTTGCATGCCATCCGATGACAGATACGTCGAAGGACACGTAGCAGCAGCTAGACTAGCACTACAGGTAGCTACAAGAGGCATCTTCTCAGCACCGTCATATCGTTTTACCCATCCTAGTACGAGAATGCCACCTACAAACACAGCCAGCAGTGCTAGTACGCCTAAAATCGGTGACGACGAGTAGCCAACCGTCGAGATGAGTCTCGAAACGTCTTGAACGCCGTCCGGGCGGTAAATCGCCACACGCAGGATAAACAGGCTCTGACTCATGAACCAGTGCAGTACTGTGCTCGAGATCATGAGTGGCACTGCGATCTTGGAAGGTAATTGTAGGTAGTACGTTCCTCGCTGCTCGGTTTTCCATCGTGGAAAACTGACACGCAGCCCGCGCTTGCAAATGGCTAGCTGTGAAACTTCGTGATGTGCAAGCATCGATGTCAGAACCGAGTTGCAGGCCACATAAAGATATGTTACAGCAATCTGCGGTACATTGGCAAGGAGTGTACTCGCCAAGATTCCAATATTTCTGCCGGGCCCCGTGCCGGGTCCCATCGAGACCGTCGATTGAGCTGATGGCTGTCCAAAGCCAAGGAATAAATTCCTCTGCAACCTGAAGCCAAAATAGACGCCAAAGAGGGCGACAATCGCGAAAGCGGATGGAATGATCCAGACCAGCCACGTCATACGCGATGCTCCTGTGTACCATCGCGGTCCTACTTTCGCGCGCTTTGACGATCGCGAACCGCAACACCAAGAGTTTCTCTGTTTGCCCTCCTGGATCATCGCAGAGCTGGGGTTTTGTTCATCATGCTGTTCTGATGAGCCGGTTTCCCATTGCAAGGGCATTGGTCTGCTCGCATCCCAAAACTGCACATCCCCCAGGCCATGGTATTTGCTCCTGTTGGAGTGCCGCACAAGGCGGCTTGAGGCCAGGCATCTTCCACTGAACCGCGAATCTGGCATACGTAAATAGCTCGCAATCATGTCGCCGTTTGTGACGATTCGTTCCTCTCCCTCGTAGGTTGCCTTGTGGTGCACGATGATCCACGTGCAGAGGAAGCAGAAAAGCTTCACTGCATTGGCCGCCACAACGACATACAGTATGGTTGGAGCAGTGGCAATTCTGCAGGAAGATTCCCGAACTTCGGCCAGACAATACTTCACAGACACGTTGGAACTCGCGATCCCGTTGAGGTACGGATTTGAGGAGGCCAGGGTCGGCCACTGCGCAGCTCGCGAAAGTGGCGTCCAATACGTACTGTTGTCATCGGCTGTGTCACCCGTCTGACAAGAAGGTGACTTTGGAGAGGGAAGTCCGCAAACCCAGTGGTCCCCTACACCCGTAGTACTAGGATCGTCCTGATCAGCACCAGTAATATGCGTGCCGGCGAATAACAGAGCGTTAGTAGAGTTTTGCGTGTCGAACACGACGGCGACGTTCCCATAAGCTTCGACAAGAGGCTTTCCAAACGCTTCGATACACTGTCTCGTAGTCAAGTTCGCCACCTGGGGACTCCGAACGGCCGGGAGCCAGATCTCGTCGAAGTCGCTTCTGCTTCCCTGGAACCAGCCACCGATGACTTGTTCCTCGCCAAGGAATGCGTTTGATCCGGTAGCAAAATCCTCGGTCACACCGCCTATGAAATAGTCGTTCGAACTGATTGTCTGCACTATGGCAGAGTTCCACAGCAAATGTAACGGGAGCGAACTAACTACCAAGAGCACACACAAAACCGACCTGAACCAGTGAAGATAAGCCAGGTTCTGGAAATTGGGTACGCCGATACGCAGCCACCGGTTCTTCGAATGAGCCTTGTCGATTTCATTTCGGGTTGGCGACACGAGGATCTGCGTGCAGTAGTTGGACGCTGATAAAAGGACCGTGGCCAGAATGTTGAGAATCAGATGCGTAATGACCGAGAGGGACTTGGACGTGGAACAATTCCCTTCGTAGAATGTTGACAAACTGTCACCCGTGAAGAGGTTATCCTCGTGACCCTTCTGAGGATTGAGGTCGGATATAATCGTGATTATGAGATTCAGGATCAAGACGAGAGTCGAAAGAACGATGCAGACCGCGATACCAGTTCGCCAACCGCGCAAGCGGTCAACAAGTCGATCTACTAGGGCTATTGTGCGAGATCGTGAGATCCATGACCGTTGCTTTTTCGTCGTGAGGTACTCAATGTCTCCTCCAGGGTTTCCGCTCGATGGCTCGGACAGTGGAACTGGCGTCCACTCAGGCATGACCGATGGCCGTCAATGGCAGCGATGGGAGTTTTGAGATGGTATAAAGAAGACATTTCTCAGATCTCACTCGGGCGTGGACGAGAAACGGCGAGCCAGCACAGCTGAGCTCGAGGACAGGGACAGAATCCCCCAATCCCCGGTCGTCTTGACCATGCTCAGCCGCCTTGTCGACAAGTCCCTTAGCATGTGGATACATGATCGCGTGCCAAGAAGGAGCTGAAAGTCTAAGTCCTTGGGCCTATATGAGGAGGGATGTTTGGCATTATGACTGGACTAAATCTGCACATTCCTTCTGAACCGTTTTGGCTATGCACTGATTTCTCACCAGGCTCGACCAGCCGCCCCAACTTGATGCTACTGTATGACCAAAGCAAGGATAACCTCCTAATGGACCTCAACCTCGAGACCATACGATATGAAAACGAAAAGAACGGCATAGTGTCCTCATTGGATCTTTCAGCGGTGTTGACTACATATGTACGGGCAATACGTATGGTAAGGATCAGCTTAGGGTAGATGACCTTTCTGAAGAGGTATTCTTGGCACTGTGCCAAGGGATTCAATGGAACATCGTGGGGGTGGAGAGCTGGCCGAACGGGGCTGTTGCTGCTGTTGCTGAAACTGGTCCGCATCTTCGCTGACCACAGGTACACGCGTTGCCAAAAAATACTTGAGGCCGAGCAAGGAAATCGTTCACATCACTTAACTCTCTCTTGTGTCAGCATACATATCAGCTAAATGTAGGGGTTTCTCTTGCGGGTGATGCCAAGTTGATCAGAGATACAGTCTCTGGGGCCCGGCGACAGCCTAGGCTTCAGGCACCTTAACTGCAGCAACGAATCATATATACATCAAGTTGAAGACAAACGGTATCTGAATAGTATTGGGTATCTATTGAAGTGACGTTGTAGATACTGCAACATGTGACGGCCGCGAAAAGCTCCCTGGGTGGCTTCGATTGCTCCAGCCACATGCGCGTTGCTGCCTCTCTCTTCCAAGCCACATTCGATTTAGACTGGAGCACTTCAACTGTATACAACTTCTTCTTCCGTGGGCAATCATCAACCCGTATCTCAGACCATGTCAAAGAGAGAGGTGGGCTGCTGCGGGCAGATAGTCACATTGGAACTTGGGATGAAATGTCTCCAGGGACCAATCAGCTTCAGTGACGTAGGCCCGGAAAAACACGAGGCTGCCAACAGCGGGTAATTCGCATCATCTGTGAGTCCTTCATTCGCCAGCATATCGTGACGCATCAAAGCTGTAAGTGTTGTTTGCTTAGTGGAAGATCACTCCATCTCTACACGGGCTTGCTTTCTCCCGCAATAGACCTCCACTACGGGAAAGCATGCCCAACCCACCCCAGCAACGAAGGGCGAGCTGCTTGCATCATATCAGCATCGCAAGCACTCCTGAGGTACATGACTCTTCTTCCACGCTGTTGACCTGCCTGCTACCATCATCAGATCACCGTCTGCCAGTATCAAGCCATTACGCGTTGGCCCAGAGCCTGCATCGTTTTGTGCAACAAACAACAATCAATTTTCCCCACCTTCCCAGCTCTACCTTAAGAAGTACCTACTTTCTACCAACCTAAAGGACATAGGTAAAAACGGGCGCATTGCTAGCATCAGACGGACCGATCTGTAACGTCCGGTTGCTAGCATCGGGGCCTACCTCTTCCTTCCATACAATTCCTCGCCGTCTGAAGATCCTATTAAGCCAGCCGCCATTCTGCACGCGCAACACATCACTTCCGCCTCAAGGTTACACGCCAGCGCCTTCGACTGTTTTGCCAGTTCGTGCGATCATCAACTGGGGCTAGATACATGGCCTGAAGAAACCATTCACTCTTGCTTACCGGCCCAGCAGATTTACGAACACCACCCGATATACCGGCCCATCACTCTCTTCAAGGCCCCTGTTTCGCTTTGAGCCCACGCTCTTGCAACCATGTCTGCAGAAACGATGGAACATGAGCCTCTGGCAGAAATGGATGTAGATGCGTCTTCATCGTCCGAGGATAGTCAATCAAGACGCTCAACTTCTATGTACGAAGGCTGCGAAGCGTTCGACACCTACAAGGATAAGGTGTTCCAACTTTGCCGTACGCTCTGGCCTGGCTATTCTGATGAGCACTTCAACATAACGCGAATGAGAGGAGGGGAAAACAACCGGATCATTAGCATCCGGGTTAGTGCTACTCGACCGGATTCTTCATCTGGCACAGAAGCTCCACCGTCAGATGCCAGTAGCCGGAATACGAATCACCACATCGCCGATCGAGACATCATCCCACAGAATTCTGCAGCAAACCTCAGCGATGAAGCCAGCGGACAGCTTTCCCCCCAAGCCCCTCCCATCTTAGAGTTATCGGGGAGCTCACCCCCTGATAATGATTCTTCTTTACTAGGAATCAAGCAGGATGGCGCTGTGTCAAACAATTCCCCCCAAGTCATCAAGGAAGCCAATAATGACGGCGCAGATGTGAACGAACCTCATAGCTCTGCGGGCAGATTGAGTCCCAGCCATACCGCTTTCGAGGACACTATCAAGCAAAAGACCCCCCTGTCAGACCTTTGCGCTGAGGCTACTCATAAAGGCTTACAGGACCCCTTGCCAGACACAATCATCACAACCGCGGTGACCGACATCCTGGGCCTTGGCTGCAGTCCTTCCAATCAAGGTAACGACGCAACTCCCACCCTATCAATAAATAAGGATGAAGAAGAGCAAGAATTTTTGACGACCTCAACAAACATGCCTTTGAGCACCGAGTCTCCAAAAGTGGACCATGAACACAACAAGGAAGATCATGTCTCATTAGACGGTGACACTAGAATTCCTGTCGAAGTCAATGATGGACCCTCGCCTGGAGAGTCAGAAGAGCCCTCCCAAGCAGTCAAACAATTGAACTTGCCTCCGGGCGAATATATCCTCAGAGTCCCGCGTATGGAGGACTACAAGAACATCCTACATGAAGTCAACATGCTCCGATTCCTTGAGAATAAGATTACCATCGACGTCCCTACGGTGATGCACTTCGACGCAAGCGCTGGAGACAAGAACCCTCTGAACAGCCCTTACATTCTTCAACGTCGGGTCCCTGGAACATGCTTGCTTGACTCGTGGGAGGATTTGAATCACTCTCAGCGGCTTTGCATATGCCTCGACATGGCGCGATTGTGCAAGCAATTGATGAGTATCACCAACACATCGGGCGGAACCCCTGATCTCGAACTTGGGAAGACGGTAAACGGAACATACAACACGAGAGATGTCCGCTTCCCAGGTGATCCTCGAGGGTATTTCCGAAGCCTCAAGCCTCAGTCTCCCATGGACACGCTGTGTGATAGATTGCATAGATGGATCAAAAAATGGCCGATCTGTTATGGGACCTCTCCGTATGCGGGGGCCTTGGAGATAGTAAAGTACATGCAAGCCACCAACCAAACTTTTGGAACGGACGCCTCGCTGTTCTATTTGAATCATGGAGACTTACACCCTCGAAACATTATGATCGAGATGCCTAGCAAAAGCACGGCCTTCGTTACTGGAATACTCGACTGGGATGACGCTCAGTACGCACCAGCAGTTGTCTCGTTCTCCCCACCCTCGTGGTTATGGGTATCAGGATACTGGCAGAATGAAGATGATGAAGAGTTCCTGGAGGAGGAGGAACTTTGGGAAGCTGCTGCGAAGGAGCCGACAGATGAAGAGGCAGCTGAGATCAAAGCACTCTTTGACAAGATGATGGGTGGCCAATATCTTCGATACGCCTACTCTCCCGACGTCAGACTGGCTTTGAAGATATGGAGGGCGACTTACGATACTATTTCGGCAACCTGGGTTGATGACGACCTTCTACGCATGCACAAGGAATGGAAGCTTAGCATAGAGAAGTCCGATAACTGTACATAACTACGTGGAGTCGCCTGGACTCTGCTACAAGAACGACGCTACTTACAGCACAGTGGTAATGAGAACAAATATTCACAATGGAAACCTAGTTATATAGGCCCAGCTTCATTTGTGGATAAGACAATTTCACAAATATCCATTCTGTCATATGTCAGTGGCTCCATGCCTTGCAGCCTCCTAGCACCCTCGCCAGTCTACGGGTTGTTGCATATCACATATTGAAGAAACTGGTAACTTTGAACACAGTCAAATGTCGAAAACGTCACGCGTATGATTTCATCAAAACAAAGTTTCCATCGGCTTATAAATATGACCTCTGAATAGCAAAATAATTGTATTGCATTCCACACGAAATTGTCCTGAGCAAAACACCATCCTGTTGTTCGAAAGCCGAGCACAGCCTAAGCCGCCACCAATGGTGTGCCAACCAGTTATCAGATTGCAAGTGAAGTACAATTGTTCGGGTTATATTCACTTCCCATCACCTGAGATACCTTGTCTTTATCACTTGCGGTTGAATGGAAGTAAGTACAAAATGGGTGAATAGCTGTGGGCTGGGAAAGGGGGGGAATTCTCATCCGAACCCATAGATACGAGGGTTGATTTTACGATAATACACCACCAGTGATGCTACGAATATATATAAGGCCCTTGATACATCTAGCTTCCATTTTCTTCCTCATGCAAACAAAAACACCCAACCTGTGCACAGCATCGGCTTACTTGCTTTCCGCTGGTCTATTGTGTTGCACACGCCCAGTTATCTTTCACTTCTGCCCACCAATTTTCCGACACATTGTGCTTTGCACTACACACTCTTTCTACACCTTCATCCGCCACGTTCCATTCGAGTTTCGTGTCAAGCCTCCTTCATTATCTCCCTACCGCGAGCACCTCCGCACCACACTCACCCCTTTCAAGCATTTTCACCGTACACAGCACTTCTCTACGCTTTCAGCTCTTCGACAAGTTAAGAACCTTGTCAGAATTCTTTACCGTAAACCTTCACGCTGCCAAGCTCACTATTCTTGGTCCATGTAGCTGCCATGGCTAAGAAGGTAGACGCCACAGCTGCGCAGAAGCGAGGCTATCGCAACAAGACAAGAACCGTCCATCATTGTCCGAAGAGGCATGCTGCTGGCCAGAACTGCCGGCGACACCCTAAATACCCCTACTGCGTAGTCCACCAGGACTATTGCATTCCGCACGACAACTCGTTCCTGCAAGACACGGAGTGGTGCCTGGAATGTGTGTTCGAGTGCTCCCAACATGGTGTCCGATACCTGCGCACCGAGCTGTGCCCTACCTGTGTCGCGGAGGCCAATCCCAATAAATGCCCGATGAAGGTTCAGCAGGGATGCAACTGGGTTGGCTCTCTGCGCCATTGCACTACCCACCAGTGGAAGTGTTTCAAACACGACTCCACCTTTATGGCTGGTGAAGAGTGCGTCAAGTGCCAATGCATCTGAAAGATCAAGAAGTAAGCGTTTCAGAATTTTAACCATCCTTTCATCAGTAAAAGCTAATTCAGATATCAGTTCTATGCGATCTCGGTGCCTTGATTGGATATATCCTGTATATCCCTGGTTACTTGGCATGGGTACCGGATCAGGCAGGTGTTGATTTGTTTCCGAGCGTTCACGACAAAAACAATGGGAGTTCGGCTGTTAATATCAGGTTTCACGCTTTGGGGCTCTGGCGTTCTTGCTGGAGCATATGGCCACGTCTCTTCTTTCTTCATTCAGCAGGGACGGCGTTTACGAGATTAATGATCATGGTTCAACCTCCGGGTTCCCTGCCATCTGCCCGCGGGCAATGTGTATTTACTGCTGACTCGGTAGCATTGGCTCTGACTTAGGATGAATAGGTAATCAATGCGATGCCATCGACGAAAGGCTTTCTGGGAAAACATCTTGACTCCTGCCTATTGGGACTGACATGGTGCAACTCCATAAGTTCCTGAGTATGACTTTTAATTATCCCTGTTTCTCGAGATCTGGTGCATGCATTGCAACATGCGGGTGGTTGAGAATGTGGAAGCTTATGCCACCAGCACGATCTCTGGTATGTTACGGCCGCCGCTCTAGCCTTGCGAGTTCCAGTACTTCCACGAGACCGATCGCAATTGCAGAATGGATGTATCAGGCCCGCTATATTCTTCAATCTATCTAAGCTGTATCGAGTCAATTATAATCCAGTACCTCCCGTTGACGGAGGCTGGACCCATTCTCGTGTGAAATCCGTCTGTGCTTGAGTCTCGGATGAAATAGGTGAGCGATGGAATTGGTTATGTCAGTCTGTGATGGTTCATCAGGTGGTCCCCAATTAATGTGTTTTTGGGTAGGCCTTCGAACTTCACATTGAAATGAACTACATTGATTAGCACGTCGGCCTGCCCAATTCTCGGAACGCATCATAACTCCCGCTAAAATCAAATTTTTCATACAGGCTATTTTACGCCATGTTTGTTTCTACATTCTGGATGCACTAGTGCTAGAGACAGCCCCGATAGACCAAACATTCCGGAACCTCTTGCGAAGCTATCACCGTCTATATTGGGTTCTGTCACGTGACAGACCTACTTCACCTATGTATGTAGTTAGTCAGCTCTTCCTCAGTTTTAGCCACCACTCTCCTCCTTCTAGCTTCATCCATATACAGACACACGTGGATCACAGACTCGGCCTCATCAGACCTCGCTTTGATTGCAGATTCCTTGAAATGTGTGCTAGGGTCCGGGATAGGACCACCACAGGTGCTGTACCAGATTGCCATCGTCGTCAAATCTATAGCTATCCTCTTCGCTTGAAATCCCGGAAAAACTTGGCATCATTACTGTTCTCGTAGTCATACTGGGAGCCGGTACTTCCCTGATTTCCATGGTATTCCCAGTCTTCTTTTGGCATGGAAAAGTCCCAAGGGCGCGTAATTAGCCCGCCATGTTTGTTCAGATGAGGGAGAGCACGTGATACATACCTAAGGAGGTTTAGCAAACGCTCCTTGCCCTCAGTCCGAGGTGCTTTGGCTGCCCAGTCTGCTCTTCGTTCTACGAACAGATCACAGATTTTATCGAAGGGGTAGATATTCATAGAGGACATTGCATCCAGAACCTTATTGGTGTTTTCGGTTCGGTGGCCGCTGTGGTAGCTGGCAGCGATGCGTGCCTTCAGCCAAAAAATTGACCACACTTCGATGAGTAGTTGATGCACTGGATCTACGACTCCCTTCGCTCGGTCTGCGGATGCGCCATGTTCAAATAGGGTTTGAAGGCAACGAAGTGTGTTTGATGGTCGATTACTTTGGGTCTCCCATATCAATATGTCAATAGGTCGGTCAATGCCCTCTCTACTGACACCGTTCAGGTTTGCTCCTAGGCGGACAAGCTCTTTGACAGCGTGAGGGTCAGCTTGACAACATGCTGCAGCAAGAAGAGTGTGATCTGGGTTCCACCATGGATTCCCCTCGAGCTCGATGCCATTGCGAAGTAGGAGCTGGAGGAGCTCAGGGTCTGGAAACTCGTTCTCATCAATTGCTTCGCAGAGGGAACTGGTAGTAGCTCGGCAGCCTTTCTGGAATATGTACGATCTCATCTCATTGTTTGGGGCGCTTCGCCAGACGTAACCTAAAAAGTCATCGATATGATAGTGGGCCTCACCTTGCCTCAAGGGTAGCACGACCGGGAGAATTACATCGATGAGATCTCGCCTGCCTCTCTTGACTGCTCGTTCCAGGAGAACAGTAATACAGGCTCTGGAGTGGGAATTGAAAGAGACATGGGACCGTGTGAATGTGCTGGCTGGGAATGTTTCAAGAAGGAGCTGCAAGCTCGAAGTGCTACTATGGAACGCCAATCGAAGCATCGTCTCGAACCTGAGGCCCCATCTGAAGGGCACTTCAAGGGCATACTTGGTCAATTTGGTGATATCGTGAATTTTTGATAGCATAGCTATGTCGCCATGTTTGATTGCGTAGATGAGAGGCCGATTAGCTACCACAGCAACCTCGTTCATGATAACCTCGCGAAAAGCATGCTCGCCAAGAACCGAATGAAGATCGCGATCGACCGCGGCGAGGATTACTTTGTCGTGCGGTCTTGTGTGCTTCGCAATTTCACAGAGAACATCGAACGTGAGTTTTGTAGTGGGCATCCTGTATGGTTATGTTGTCTTAGTTTGTAAGCCGGTTTGCAGTCGGATATATGTAGAGTTAAATGTTTCATTGCGGCTCGGTCTGTCGTGTTCCTATCGATAGACCGTGTATTTATCTTCACTTGGATGAGGCTTTTGTTTTCGAGTCCGCTTACATTCTCCAATAATAGCTAACTAGCAATACTTCTACAATCTAGAAAACAAAGTTCTTGTTGCATCACAGACAAAGAGTGATGCACTGTACAACCGCGTTGTTCTAACTTCTAAAAGGAAACGTTGGGCTCAGAACAATGGCGGTTTCGTCAAATTACATGTAGAAGCCAATGCGTACTAGTCATTGTACGAGCCAGTCGCACGCTCGGGAATGCCTCCATGTGACGGCCTTGTCGAGTGTAGAGTGATATTAGAGAAATGTGAGATCCAACGGAACTCTTTCGCCCATCCAAATAGCCCTCTGAGAATGATTGCGTCGCTCGATGTCTGCATGTGGTACCCCTTCTTCCAGTGTATTGGGGTGAATCAACACTGATAACGGTCCTCTGTAGATGGCCAGCCACCCGATGAAAGCCCCAAATTGCGCCGGAGTGAAGAGGTTGACTTCAAACATGGCGTAAGGGTGCGGGCCAACTGGCCTATCCCAAAAGCGGTATATTCGCAACTCAGGAACTGTAGGTGATGTCAGGATACTAGTACATCAATATTGCCTTGCAAGGGATGTCACACTTACACTCTCGCCGGATGCGCTCCCACAGGCTTCTGGCGTAATCGGCCTGTTGCTTGTTGTTCTGGAAATAGTAGATGTGGACGTCGCTTTGTCTTGATCAGTCAAAGCACAAGGATACGGAGGACCACGCGACTCACAATGCCCCACGACGGCCATTGTCAAGAGGATCTGGGAATTCCTCGTAAGCCTTGCTGAGGCGTTCGTTGCTCGGATTCACGTAGCTCTTCCCGTCCTCGGTCTTTTCGTCGGGCAGAGGCGGGGCATTTTCAAAACCCGCCAGAGGTGATGGATAGGTGTAAGAGCCAAAATGCGCCATATCGTATATCATTAACTCTTAAAGTTCGTGATCAAGTGAAAGACTTGGGGCGTGAACGTAGATTTTAAAGATGTTATTCGGCACTTGGGTACTTAGCCATGGGTCACCGGGAGTCGCGGTCACGTAATCTGAAGCGACCCACCGCCGGGTTCCGAGTGCTTTGTAATCCTGGTGACTAAGCCGACTCTAATCTTCATCAAATTGTCAATGCAATCCATGAGACAGTCAACGATATTGATCTTCTGAGGTCCGCTTCTAGTTTTGTCAGAATTGCAAGAATCAGCTATTAGAATAAGGCTTGGGCTGATTCCCTTGCTAGGCGCGCTTCCCAAGCGAACGATCAATCATCTTGGCCATATGATCTAGGTACCTAGGTACTCGAATTGGCGTCTTCGCTTGCCGCGTTAGGGAATCGGTCGAAATCGGGGCTGATGACTCTCACTTGTCATTGCGACATCAACATCGAGCTCTCGGCACCTACTGTCGACCTCTCCACCAAGTCTTCTTCTCCATTTGGGCCATGCGCATCATTGTTGTTTACTCCCCGCCAATGAGCCAGCCCTTGCTAGACCGCAACACGTCATGATGTAGAGATTCTCGATGCCACGGAGGTCTGAGTTCCATCTGGTGATCTCTAGACTCGCAGGCGGCTTCAGCATACCGCAGAAGTTTCATGCACGATTCAATGTGAACTGAGACCACGGCAGAGGGTGACCTTATAACTAGATGAGAGCTCTGAGGGACAGTTTGGAGAGCGATATCGATACTACATCGTTGTGTCACTGTAACCATACAGAGGGGGAAAACAGACGCGGGGTACGATGTTCATATATATCAATATATGTTTTGCGTGATGGCGTCGAACATGCTGTGCTCGACTTGACCCCGCTAATCATCTTACTACCAAACTAGACCTCATCTCGAGCTCTTTATAACTGAGTAGATGGCTGACGCTGTGGAAAATCCGGAAATCACCGCCGCTGGTGGTTTAGCGTCCACTGATGCGGCATCGAAAGACCTTTTCGGTGGCCCGAGAGACTACGCGGGAGCGCAAGCAAAGACCGAACCTAGAGAGATACGACTTGTCCGGAAATTGGACTTGCGAATCATGGTTAGCATGTCCATAATCGAAGATGACTGAGATGTACGGGAAATATTCAAAATACTTACTCGTGCATAGCCGATATTGTGGCTCATGTATTTCTTCAACTTCGTCGACCGTGGTGCTCTTGCGCAAGCCCGACTCGATAATTTCGAGGACAACCTTGGCATGAAAGATGACGATTTCAATGTTGCCGTGTCCATCTTGACAGTTGGCTACATACTGATGCAGGTCCCTAGCAACATGCTTCTTACACGGTTACGGCCTAGTATATACCTGTCAGTGGTCATGTTCATTTGGTCGACGATCTCAGGTACGCAAAGTGGTTTCGCTGAAGTACACTGAGACTAAGGCGTAGAATTTTAGCATGCACAGGCTTGGTGGGAACCTACGGAGACCTCATTGCCTGTCGGTTCCTGCTGGGTTTCTTCGAGGCACCGGTCAGTCCGACCTGCTTGACTACCTTGAAGCACTGCTGATAGAGAATTGTTCCTAGTTCTACCCTGGTGCATTATACCTACTGGCGATATTTTACACACGTAAGGGTAAGGAATGCTCTGGGATAATGCCACGGCCAGATGTCTGATCTAGGTGCCAACAGAGGTGGCAACCCGCATCGCAATCCAGTTCACTGCCCAGATGGCGGGTCTAAGCTTCGCCAACCTGATCGCTGCTGGTATTTTTCACGGCCTAGACGGGAAGAGAGAACTCGCCGGATGGAGATGGTAAGTCGAACTGATTTCCCACAGCCTTGTCGCTGTCACAATCATTAATCTAGCCACAATACAGGCTGTTCATCATTGAAGGTACAGCTTCTGCAGTAACGGCTATCGCGGCTTGCTGGCTTCTACCCAACTCTCCCGAGCGCACACAGTGGCTTCACGACGAAGACCAAGAAGTAATGCGAGCGCGAACGAGGAGAGAGCAGCTAGTAGAAGCCCAAGAGCACGAAGTATTATGGTCTGCTCTGAAATGTATCTTGAAGGACAAGAGATTATGGTTGTTCTGCGCTATGAAGAACTTCCATTATGTCGGACTTTCTTTATACCAACGTTGTTGTCCGCTACGTGGCTTGCTTTATTTTCCCGGCCGGCGCATACTCCGTCAACTCGGTCATAGTAGGATGGGTTGCCACGACGTTGTCGCAAAGTCAAGAGAGGAAAGCGGTATGACACATATCGAACACTGCGCATGTTTTGCTCGGCACTGATCTGAAAATAATAAACAGGTAGCCCTCGCAGCGACCAACGTAGTAGGTTTCGAGCAGCAAAAATCTCAAAGTCGCATGAAGCCTTGCTGACAAAGACAATCCCCAGTCTGCTCAGATTGCCCAGATCTATGGCGCGTATCTCTGGCCGAGCAGTAATGGGCCTCGCTACTTGATCGGGTTTTCAGCTTCGGCTGCATTCGCTGTGGCTTCCCTTACCATGGGCTGGATTATGAGACTAGTCCTCAAGGGCGACAACAGGCGAGTGCGGCAAGGTCTGGACGAGGATACCGCTGCCAATGTCTATTCATATTGAGCCACTGCCGGCATTTTCCTTCAATACACGTTTCAAATCCGACATATCAAAGAAGCGAAATCACTAAAAATTCTGGTCCAGCAGAGATGATGATGCAGTGCCGGGGTTTTCCCTTTTTTCCTTAGCGCTTGTCAGATGTGCGCGCATAGGGTCGTCAGCCTACAGTGGCATAATGTCATATTAGTTACGGGCTTGAATTTATGTCAGCAACTTCGTAGTCCAATGATTATTTCTCGACGAAAAGGAACCGTTTCACGTACCTGGTTCCCCTGAGACCCAGCCATCGCGTATGCGTGGCGGTTGGGGCTGTAGCACCGAAACGTCCAGCACGCCACCTTTTGGAGACACCGGTAGATTCGACATCATCGGTGCAACCAAGGGAGATACTTCAAGTGTCGTGCTTCCAATGGGGTTCTCTCTCAGAAAAGCGAGAAATCTGCGCATACTCGACACGTGCGCCCGTAGGATGATATCCCTGCTGATGTGAGCGCTACGGCACCAATGCGGCGCAGCATTACCTTCGTCACCCTCCGTGTCTCCTTCGCGAACGTAGGATGGACGGCACAGCCTGCATAGCCGGGCATCAAATCTCTCTCTGAAAAACGGCTAATCTGTCATTCGCGCCATGCGCCATCCGATTCTTCTTGCACATTTCGCCAAAAGCCCACCGCATGGATCCCATTGCAGTAAAGTCGCGGTTTAGCTCCGGGGCCCCAATGAGTTCGACTCATCTCTCGCCGTCATATCTGGACAGTGTAGATTTCTCCGGACATGTATCTTGCGATGGGGATGATACGTCCTTTTCGATCAAGAGCGAGCCCAGTCTAGACAGCCGACCAACAAGAGCAGACGCGAAATTCGTGGCATCAGCACTGGACCCGCGGAAAGCGAAGAAGCGCCAGGCGGCCCTGGAGAAAACGCAAAATGACCGGTATCGACAATACTCAAACACTGATTGGGATGCTCAAAAGTCCAAGATAAGGAAGCTCTACTTGGACGACGAAAAGTCCTTGGAGGAGGTCATGGCCGCGATGGAAGCACAAGAGTTTAGGGCAACGTAAATACGTTCGACTACCGATGGAGAATGGCGAGTTCTGACGTCTCTGTAGGAAACGAATGTACAAGGCTCGGCTGGCAAAAGTAAGTGCCCTTATTCACGAAATTCATGAGTAGCTATCATACCCATCTGCACCCTCATCTTGCACCCGAAAATTTCGATGCCATTTATAAACGAGACACTCACATTGAGATCCGCCAGTGGGGCTTCACCAAGAACAACCGCAAGTCTGACATCGTTCTCATGCTCCGCGTCCAGCGGCAGCGGAGCGCCCTCGGCAAGCGCACCGTCTTCTACCGCAACGGCAAGCCCGTCGACATCGACGACTACCTCGCCCGCAAGGGCCTCAGCGCGTACGACCTCGCCGAGCCCGGCATCGTCGACACCCAGCAGCTGCCCCCTCACGTCCGCGCCGTCACGCCGCCCCCGGCTGGTCCTCGCTCCTTGCAGTCTCCCGGCGTCCTGCACGTGCAGGAGGTCCTCTTCAAGGCAATGGCTGGCCTGAGCTGGAAGGCGGAGGCGAATGCGTACGCGCAGGCGGTGTACAGCAACGGTCGGGCTCCCCCCGTGCCGTCGACGGTCCCAAGTAGCAGTAGACGCGGCGGAAACGGTGGTGTTGGTGGAGGAGGAGGAGGGGTGGCACGGGGACTGTCGGCCTACAGACGCACAGCACCCTGGTGGGCCCTTTGCACTTTACGCGTCGCCGGCAGCCTCTTCGCCGACGCGTCCCCGCATCTCGCCGGCGCCATGTGCGAAGCCTCGTTCCGCGCGCTGCACAAGGTCGCCCTGACCCCGTCCCCGTTCGCCATCTGCGACCTCCTCGCCGTGCAGGTCGCCTCGCTCGGCCACGGAATCGCGACCGAGGTCTGGCGGTACCTCGCCGCCTGCACCGCCGGCGCCCCGGGCCCCCTCCCCCAATTCTTCGCCGGCGTGTCGCGGCTCCTCCAGGAACTCGAGTACGACGCCTGCCAGACCCTCTTCCGCAGCTGCCTGCAGCGCATCCTCGCCACCGACGGCACCCATCTCAGCGCCCTGGTCAAGCAGCTGCCCCAGGGCCGCGACGGCGGCGGCGCCGCGCTCACCGCCCCCGTGGCGCGCGACGGCTCCGCCGACACCGACACCATCGAGGTCATCAAGTTCATGCAGCGCTTCAAGCTCTTCCTCACCGGCGCCGAGCAGCCCCGCGCCCACGGCCACTGGCTGACCCGCGCCCACGACTTGCTGCGCTCGAACCGCGCCATGCAGGCCAGCCTACACAGGACCGAGGTCCACTCGCTCCCGCCCAACTACGAGCGTCACTGGGGCGCCTTCACCACCTTCTTCAGCGTCGCCGTGTTCCACAAGACGCAGTATGACCAGCAATGTCTCCCTTCTACGCAAGCTTCGCACCAGGACGCCACCGGTAAAAGCCCGCATCACGCTCATTCAACACTGGGATCCAAACCTGAGAGCCCCGGGTTGAGCTCTGCGATCTATTATATGCAACGCGCTCACGACACCATTTCCGTGCTGGCACCTACTGATGCGCCCTCCATTGTGTCTGAGTTCGAGTGCTTGCGGAGACTCGACCACTGGAATCGCACGGCGGGGAACTTGGAGACGGCAGCGGCAGCGAGGGCCCAGATAGATCAATGCGTGGGAAGGATGTTGGCGATGCAAGTATGAAAACTTGAAGGAGATGAATCTAGATAAATGTGTACATGCATTCTTAGACGTACAATCGAACGTACCGCAGACCTACTTTTTGAGAATTGCATGACATCTTAAAACGGTCTCAAAGACTGAGGCTGCCACTTGCCCTAAGCGGGGTTTTTACTATAAATACCAAGGCGAATAGAAGCACAGTGCATAGCAAGTTGATCATCTGATCAGGAACATGCATACCGATCAAATAAGAACACGACAGACTTTATCTGAAGCGAGGTCGAATTATTATATAGTAGGTGCCAATAAACAGTAGCAATTCCTCGCTGTGCTGTGCGACAAGCTGAGGTGGTATCTTACAAACAATGCTGCGTGAACTTTTCCAGTAGAGCCCCCATCTAGGCCATGCTCCTTTGCCATTTTTGAGGACCAGCGAAAATGATATCAAAATTAATGTGTACCAGCCCCTGATCTTCATATCTCGTTAGCCACGGGCAAAGCCGTTGGATGATTGATGCACCTTGGGAAATTCCCAGCCTCTAAAACGCCTGGTAAGTAATGATAGTTGGCGATGAGCGCCGAAAAGGCAAGTGAACTGTGGCATTTGTTACTTCTGCCACTAATAGATATGAACCCGCCGGCTATGTCCATGGATGCCACACTATAGCGCAGCGACCTATGTGACGCGTATCTCAGTAAGACGCTTATATGCCAGAGATTTTGTGAATAGTGATGGTGGCCACGGCTTCGTTAGAAGCACAAGTAGCAGAAATGTCGTAAAGGAAGGTCCTTGTTTTTACCAAAGTGACTGAGTCAATGTATGCTAATGATCCGTCGGTGAGTAGTGATTGGTGTCATGTTGCAATGAGGAGAGATTTTTGTCGAAATGGTGAGATAAACGACTTCAGTATTTGGCTCTAAGTGAAGCGCGGATTGAAGACTGCTGCTCCATAGCCTTGAGGTTGCCAATTAGGGCCTGGTGTAGCGCCAACAAGTTGTTCAAATGCATGCAGTCGACGGGCGAGTTCCTCGTTCTTCTGCGACATCGAGCGGTTGCGACGTTCTAGTTGATGAATGTATTCGGTAGCCTTGGTGAGAACCGTACCCTGTTCACATAATTAGTGACGGCAGCGCGATGATTTGAGCTCTTTAACTAACCTTGCTGACCTTCGGCGCGGTTCTGGACGAGGCAACTGGAGAGTCGCCCTCCTCTTCTGGAATGGCGCGTAGCGACGGGATTGCATCTCGGAGCTCAGAGATCTTGTCTTTTAAATTCGTACGGTATTTGCGTTCAATGTCGTTATGAGCAGCACGGTCATTGTTCTTGGGCTTGTCTTTTGACTTGTCCACCACTTCCGTTGACGTGGTGCGTGACGGAAGCGCTGGTCTTGTGGGGGCAACCTTTGCCCTAGGCTCGGGCGTATTGGTTGTATCGCTCATCGTTGTCGGGCTCTGATTGATTTCGAAACGGAAGTCCATTCCTGGCTGAGCTCGTGGGCCAGATTGTGAAGGGGCTTGTCCAGTGCCCATCGCAATTGCTAAGAGACGCTGACGTTCGGGGTCGCTGAATGCTGGCGGCACATTCATATAATCCATATGGAAGCCCGGCTGGGGTGGTTCCCAGCTTAGTGGAGTTGAGTAGAGCCTTTCTCTCGGCGGCACTTCAGAAGGTACAGGGGCGGAATCATTGGTCTTCAACTGTTCCGCAAGAGCCATAGAGAATAGATCATCCTCATCTGACAACGCGTGATCGAGAGCGCTATCGTCGACTACCTCGTTTGTCGACTGAGGAGCCAGCTTGCTGGCGCTGCCGGTACTCCCGACCGTTCCTGTTTGTATACTTGGTAGGCGTTTGGCGAGATCCGGCGATCTGACCTGTACATCAGCCGACAACTCAGCGCCGTTCATCAGGAACAAATTGTCCGTCTTCTCTCCCCAGTCCGATAGAGGTGGAGAGGAAAGTGGACTTACGTGCGTGCTCTCTTTGGGATCTCGCTCGAAAAGGTTGTCCAGGCTTTCGTTATCGCTGTCAAAACGAAGCCAGTAGTCAGAGCAGTCTAGTGTCGATGGATCTACACTGAATTTAGACTGTTTGGCGTTGTCGGAACACCTCCTCTTCGTAGGTAGCGATTTTCCTGCAAGCTTGTGCTTGTGGGAGCTTTTGCCGCAGCCGCTGTAGACAGACGAAGTCGAAGCTGGCGAGGCAGCAGTCGTGCTAGGCGTCTGTTGCGAGACTGAAGCGGCAGCGGAGTTCACGAAGCTTGAATCAGCAGACTTGTCGATGTTGTCCCAGAAGCTGATTGAGGAGAGCTGCTCGATATAGTCGGCAGAGTTGTCAAAGATATTATCAATAGACTACATAGCGTTAGCCTTATGTGTACCCAATCAGGGATGTGCAGGTCGTTGATGGTGACATAGGGGCTGATCTTTGTTGTAGGCATTCCGTACCTTGGCGTTGTTGGGTGGGTAGACGTCAATGTCTTGCATAACACTTGCATCCATGACGAAGCCCACGATGGAGTATAGAGGTGACCAAAAGGTCTGGTTGAATAATTCGGTCGACTGACCTGGCTCAGTATAGTGGTTGGACACTACGTTTGTGGCTAGGCGACAATGGCAGGGGATTGCAGGTACTATCGGGGAGAGCAAGTAGACGAGTTCGTCTAGCAACGTCTTCGTCTACCCGAGGTACACAATAGCAAAGGGCGAACCAATGTGGTAATGCGGGTGAGTATGCTGCGTTTGCAATTGAAGCCCGCGAACGCTATCCCAATTGGAGTCTCAAGATAGCAAAGTGGCGTGGTGTGGCAAGGCGACAGCACGTGTGGTGATGTTGGTCGGTACCAGTGGCGGCGATTTAGAGTGCAGGGTATAGGGATGCCAAGACGTACGGTACAAAGTGAGCCTACCCGACGTGTTGGTGGTAATGTTGATTGGGATTGATGAACAGATGGTGAGAGAAATGATCACAGTCAAACGATGGTGATCTTACGAGGGACGCTGGAGTTCATGTATGATGTCGAAATCAACAGGACTCGCAAAATCGGCGGATCAGGGTCTTTAAAGTGCTAGTTGAAAGAAAGCGTGTGAGATGGGATTCAGTATGTATCTGGCTACATAATACACACGGGTACGGACAATAATGGTCTGGATGGATGGCACAGAGTGGCCGAGACCGCCCGACAGTGCACGGGGGTGAGAAGCAAGAATGGCCTGACTCTGCAGGCAGCGGAAACGCAGGGCCGCCGGGGGCGACCAGACAAAGTTCAGATGGACACGATGAGATGGCCGTAGTGGGCAAATCCATTTCCGATGATATTCGTTTTACGGAGCTCGACCACGTCGCACGGAATATTTGAACTGGATGTAGGTAGGTATGGCAATGACGGCAAACGGCAAACTGCCTTACCTACCACCTACAGTACCTCATAACTGCTCAGTTACGAGCTGGGGGGTGTGATGATAGAATCCAGGGATGCCACCTCCCAAGTTCCGGTTGCTACTTGCAAACGGAGGCGAGGCGCGGGGGATCAACACATCACATCGAGGTTGCGCAAGTTGAATTCAACAAAAAATGGAAACAGGCGCAATTGGTACCTTACACCGATCACTGAACCTCGTCACCTGCAAGTTCGCTACCGCAAAGAATAGCAGAATGAGTGGAATACCTAATGGACAGGTGCCATGTGCGCATGTTTCGAGGTACCTGACTAAGTGCCGCTAAGGTACCTAGCTTCTACCCTACACATGCGACAGCAGAGGGAATCGCTGATTGAGATGATTGAGCCAAGGATGTACTCCCTCGACTATAGTCATGCAGCTACATACATGTACATAGGCAAGTGTCTACATACCTAATTACCCTCAATCCATGTCCCTCCCGTGATCATGGCAAAGAGGGGGAACCCAAGACAGGGTGTGAAGGCAGAAATTGTCTGCCGCGATGCTCGAAGTCGAAGAACCGAAAGCACATGATTCCAGGCCTGGGAGATCCAAGGGAGTTGGGAGGATTTGTGGATTGTGGGCCGACACTGACGGGCAAGAGATGCGGGCGGTACGCCGACGAGGCATCGGGTCAAGTGCATACGTCGGAGAGCGTCGAAAGATGGCCTGACTTCTGTGAAGATTTATTGGGGATGCCTACATCGCTTGAGTAGGAGGGGTTAGGAACTGGTCGCAAGGGGGTGTGTCGAAGTGCAGAGAACCAGAGGAGAGAGGCGTGCGGGAAGAGATAGCAGATGCAGTGAGCGTTGAAATCAGGCGTGATGTGGGGTAAAAAGCCCGAAGATCAGGCCATCTGCAAGGCTGCAGGTGGGTGATCGTATGAGCACCACTCAACTATAGCGGAGTATAGGTGTCACAGCCAGCCACCATTGGCTCCTTCTCTGCATGATCAACAATCGCCAAAAATGCAGAATTTCCATTGGCCCGCAGATGAGCTCTCTGGTCCCTCCAGCCCAGTATCGACTCTACAATGTATGAGGGAAGGTACCTGAGGGGGCTCAGCCTTGTCTTGATCTCACGCCACCGTCGTTAGGCCGTTGAAGTGGCGTTCAAGCCACGACAAACCCTCCCCATCGATGAGTTCGCACTTGCGGCTACGAGCTGAGACACGTGCCACCTTACCTTACTATTAGTATGGCTCAGGCCTGTTCCCGCTTGCTTCCGAATTCTCTCCACTGTAGCTAACTCAGGTAAGATTCTATTTCTAGGCTGCCGGAGCCGCCCTCTCAGCCTGATAGCTGCACTAAAGAACTGCTGCTTGTTTTCTGCTCAACCTGTTTCTCTCCGCAAGACACAAAAAAACCTCGACTGGTTGTTCCGACTTTTACCGTCGTCGCCCAACTCCTACAGTCACGTTCGAAGTTGTCTCCTTTCTGATTATGCCCTCCTGTAGAGACTTGGCGATTGTGAACGCTTCGTGAGTCTCCTCAACTTCGCTCACCTTCAAGATGTCTGCTCTCTCACGTTTGAGACGTCAGTGTGTCAATCACATCCGATTTAACCAGGTTCGAGGCTGCTCCGAATCACTATGCCTAGAGCAGAAACCCAACAGGTAAGGGCGGTAGCAGCACCATTAAGCTATGAAACACCCACAGACGCTGGGTTGGGTGCAGTGACATGATGGCTACTGTTCAGTGGCGGCCAATTTTTCCCCCGTATAAGCATGATTGGGACGGTCTCAATTCTACCCCTGTGCTTCCTACATGTCCTATTCGACTTGGCAGCTTCTATGTCATACGATTCCTGACAACTTGACGCGGATCAATACGATTACGACCTTAGATGGCTCACTCGATATCGTATCGCACACCTGAGTAAAAGAAACCTACCTTGTGGGAGGGGGTAAATTGGGAGACAACACCACAACTATTGTTAAGATTGTCTTGGAACTTGATTTCGTCGGCGGTCAATCGTCAGCTGAGGAGCCCCGGCTTTGATTTCCTCGCGCCTTGGCTCTTATCGCCGGGAGGCCCCGGTCAAGAACTCAGCTGACATTGGGGAAACATTTGTCCTATTTCCGCTCCGGCTCCCTTCCAAAATGTATTGATCATCTCTTGTCACAAAGACGGACCGCGAAAAAGCTTGTTCAGCCAGTGGCGATCCCCCACGCTGCAGTGCATGAGAGGCCCCGTCCTTCCGGATTCTAGGGTATACATACTCACCCGTTCGGGTATGCTCTTAAAGCTCAACTTCCGCGATGTTCGGAAGGGGCCGCCATCCAATCGTTGCTGATACAAAAACCTCACCTGGTCCAGCAAATCAAGATTGCCTGCTTTCCCATAGGGTGTGCTGGTTGTTTTGTGCGATATTTCACAGTTTTCATGTACCATCGAAAGCTATCTACGATGAATAGTCACATAAGTGCTCTGCCCTCAGCAGTGCTTCCTTCACTTATCTAATTGCTAATAAGACCTATTCCTTCCTTTTTCTTCGTATGTGCTCCTATGGCACCATAACAGGGTAGACTGGGTGCCCGAGCACACAGTATACTTGAATGGCTATTGGGGATTGATCAATGGGGACTTTTCCTGACACTTCCACGGTTCCTCGATCTGGATGGTCAATCAACGAATTTGACATAGAGAATAGCATGCTATCTTCGCCATTGACACCTAGTCATCGAGAACGTCCTGTGCATTTGTTGACGGCAGTCGCGGCAGGGGCGTTCAGCGCTTCTATGCATACATACGAGCGGTATAATGTCTCATCTACATATCGCAACAAGCACAGTCGTGCATATCACCTCAGCTAGACTACACTGACTTGGAGACTGGGAGGCTGGTCAATCATTACTTAGTTAAAATCATACCTATAGTCTCGAATCGAAGATCGACGTCTTGCTCCTCCCTGGGCTTAACATTACGTACTTTCGCTTTGCAAACACCCTTTCGTCCGATTTCGAGCTCTCTGAACCAAGGCGACCCAGCTACGTCAAATGCTTACCTGGAGGGGTCAAGAAGCTGCTAAAGCTGACCCCTTCAGACATGTATCAATAACTGTCTGGAGTATCAGCCCAACCATGGCTGAGGCTATAGATCTAGAAACATACTCGAGTGTCATCAATGTCGCGCGGGTCTTATACCGTGGACAGTCGTCGCAGACCATCGATATTCTGGTAATGACTCGCAAAAGCCTACCGTTGGTCATGTTGTCAAATGCGGTCTGAGCACTTAGGCTTGCTTCCTCTCATCCGGAAATCCTCTGTTTTTCAAGGTCTTCACGCCGGGACCCCGGGGCGAACCTCAACCTGGTCTCTAATCATAAAGCTTCCCTAGCACCGTGGTCCAGTCTGCTATGGGGACATTCACATGCTCAAGAGATCAATTGCACTCTTCTATCTGAAAAGGCAAAACTCGATGACTGAGTTGATCAAAGTTCGCTCTTCCAGGAAGTGGGTGCATGAGTCTTTGGCACTATTGCATATGAATTGAACACGATAGGGGTCAAATTAAGACACTCAAACAGCTAGGTTTGGGTCGTTAGATTCTCAACATAGGGCAATCAGTCTGTGAAATAAGAAATATGACCTTCCATTTCCCTTGGTGAGCTCGATATCCTTGACATTAAGGGCCACGTTCAACCATGGCGTATTGTCATTGCCGGCTGCACATGACAACACCGCCGATGAGTAAGAGGAGGCCGATGGGCAGCTTTGAACTAGCCAACCTATGAAAGCCATCCACGTTCCTATGCGCTAGGTCTGCATCCTCCCTCTCCGCTGTAATACCATATTTTACGTGATATGAAATAGCATGGTACTAATTCGAAAAGCCAAGGAGACAGCGGATAATCTTATAAGAAGTTCGCAATCTTCAAGTCACAGTAGAACTGTAAGCTACATATACGTATCCGCTTGAGGGAGAAATTACTCAATCCTCAACGTATCATAATCTTCGATAGTTCTCTATTCCTAGTACTTTATAGTGACGCGGAGGTCCCCGGCCCTCCAGGCCGACAGGAGCGGGAGTGGGAACGGCCAACGTCTCTACATGCAGGTGCACGACATAGAGCTCAATCTAGCCCGTGCATTTTGGGTAGCATTGTGTCCGTCATCAGTTTCGATCCGGAAGGGCTAGGAAGCGCCAGAGTGTGAAGTATAATGGCTAGTTGGGGGTTTCGCCGGCTGCTGGGGCTGGGTGAGATTCCTCAAGCCTGACGGTGTGCACGACTCGGTCTGCTTCGCTCGAGCTAATACCTACTTACATGATAGGGTGCTTATCTTGATAATGCGGTTGAATATGGCATGGGGAAATTCAATCGCAATCCCTTTGGATTCCATGACAAGATTTGATCCCACAAGTCATCATTCAGGAGATTACAGTGCAAGATTACCAAGAGAACGAAACGGATAGGAAAAAAATTTCAGCCAACATACAAAAGTAAAGGAAAAAGCGACGTGGTGGAAAGGAGCAAGATATCGTTACCCGAGTTGCTCGCCGGAGTTGGCATGATAGTCGTCGGAAGCATCACTGGCATTATGCTGCTCTAGGAATTTAGCATTGGGCTCGCGCGTAATCATCTCTTCTCATTCAACTTGTCGTATCGAAGCCAGAAATGGTGGAGCCTATGGGACTCACAGTCGCGTGATTCAGTAACAATAAATACCGAAGGAGGGGATCTGAGAGTTTGTTTGATATTCACCCGTAGGATCAGATGTGGAAATAAAGAAGTACAAGTTGGTCGTATTCTTAGTCGAGGCCGCTTGCTTCCCGGGTAGTATACATATTCAAACAATCCGCACTTATACTACAAAATTATCACACATTGACAGGGTATTATGTGAGACCGTAGCCATTCTAGCTCCTTAGTGCCTCGATATCTACGACTTCCTTGACGGCTTCTGTTGTCAAGATAAGGGGATCGTCGTCACCGACGCAGACGCTGTCCTCAATACGTACGCCCAGGCCTCTGAAGGCCTTGGGGAAACGCTCGTCGTCAGGGACATATATGCCTGGTTCAATTGTAATACAATGTCCCTCCTTCAAGATGACATTTCGCGGGTAGCCAGGTACGTCATGAACGTCCAGACCAACGTAGTGCCCCACGTGATGCGGAAACAAAGTGTTTAAAGCGTTTCCGCTGAGGTCGAAGCCCAGTTGCTTCAGCTGGTCACTCAATGCTGTTTCGGTAATGCTATGCAGCTTGTCAAGCGTCACATTTGCGCTTGCCCTACACATGCTTAAGCTTGAGCGCTGCGCTTTGAGAACCGCTTCATAGAGATCCTTTTGTGGCTGACTGAACTTGCCATTGACAGGCCAAGTTCTGGTTATATCCGTGATGTAGGTGCCGTACTCGCCGCCAGCATCCACAAGCACAAACTCGCCATCTTTGAGTGGCCCATTGTTCAGTACGTAGTGAATCAGCAGGGCTTTTTGTCCGCCAGCTACGACTGGTATATAGGCCTGTCCGTCTAGTCCTCTCATCTGATACTCATACTCCAAGAATGCAGCCAGGCTCTTTTCCAGCTTCCACTCTCGGCGCATAGCTTCCGTTATAGCGCGCCCGGACTCCTGGCCTGCATGTCGCATGCACGCAATCTCAGCGGGCGACTTGATTGCCCGAAGCACGTTGATATGTGGTTTCAGGGGTGACGAGCTGACGTTCGGCGCAGCAGATCTAAGCAAGTTCCCAAGCCTTGTGGCTGCGCCGTATTTCGTGAGCTCTGCATCGGTATAGATCTTTTTAACCCCCTTGAGAGCCTTGGCTAGATTGGCGTCAAGTTTGTTGATATCACCTGCTTCGTCGGCATTCCAAACATCTCGTGCTGCGTCAACACCGCTCCAAGGTCCCATCCATTGCTCCAGCTTGGGATCCTTTGGTCTGCAGAATAAGTGGAAAACATAATCGCCGGGCTCGTGGCCGGTCTTACGTATCACGGCGAAAGACTCGGGCTCGCTGAAGCCGGTGAGATAGAGGAAATTGGATTCTTGTCTAAAAGCGTGGAAAACAGCGCCGGATCGGTACTTGAGGTCGGCGGAGGGGAGGATTACGGCGGCATCGAGTGGAATCGCCTGGCAGAGAGCGGAACGGCGCTCATGATATTCCTGGGCGGTGATACCAGGAGTGAGCTCGGCGGGCTGAAGAAGGTGTGGATGGGTTTCGTGGACAGGCTGACCGAAGAGGAGCGAAGTCGCAGGAACAGCGGTTGAGTAAGTTCGATCGGAAAGACTGAATGGAGGAATAGGAGCTGAGTGTATTCTCTGCGTTATTGGCAATATGATACGTTTCGTAGACAGTAGCCTCTTATGGGAGCTGGCAGGGCGAGCCTGGCTCGGGATATATTGGCCCAGTCGCCTCAGGCTCAGGGGCCGAGAGTGAAGCTTCATGGTTCTCTCGGGGTCACCACCTCGTGGTCATGTCGAGCTACCTTGTGTCTATGAAGGTGAAATGCGCCGAAGTCTAGGCAAAAATTTTGAGAAGGATTGGAACAGCTCCAATGCCTTTCGCAGGTAGGCATGCGATAGGTATAACCACAGACAACCGTCGGACTTCTCAGACAGCCCTGTAGTGGCATGATTAGGTCATTGGAATACAGCTAGAAACAGCGGATGGCTGCGTTAGGAAAGGCGCTGAACGGTTGCTGTGCGGCAAAAATTTAGTGGGGGACGTGGGGTTTTCAGCGAGGGCAGCTGGCCCGAGCTCTCTATTATTGTTGACGAATTAATTGTTAGTGCAATAATGAGTGGATCGTAATCAGCCATCATCGCCGCGAAGATCTACTGGTTAGCAGCTACCATATTGCTTTGCTCAATTTCACCCACCATTACCAGAGCCTGCCACTCACCAACCGCCCGTTCTACCTTTCTTCACGTCGATTTGGGCCTGGTTTCTCGCGTCTTTCGAGCCATTGATCCCTCTTCAAGTCTCATTTGTCTTGAATCTTGCTTCTATGTTGCTCTAACACTCCCCGCCAGCTCGCGTCGTGTCTCGTTTCAACCCGCCTCTCTGCCAGAGTCACAGTATATCGCGTGCAGTGCCAGCCTCCCGCCTAGGACACACGACACACACCTACGCCCACCAGTCTCTGATTCCACAACGAGACACAACACTGGCCTCCCTCCTACTTTTTGCTATTCATTCCTTGCTTGTCTAGCTAAGGTTCTCTCAATATCGTAGGGAATTGTCAACAAGCATTCTCCACCTCGGTGACGAGATATTCTTGCAGCCCCAGCCGCCCACACCTCAACCAGAGTATGGTATAGCCCAACTCTATGGCAGCAGTATCTCTATCACCAACTCCCATTGGCCTTGCAGTCATGTCGAGTCGACGCGTCCCTCTTTCTTCCAACCCGAACGTGGCCAACTCCCCTCTTCGCCACTCTGGCGTCCTTAAACAGAAGCGCAACCTGGCGCAGTTGCAACGAGAAGAACCGTACGGCCAGCCGCCTCCAGCCAAGAAGCAGATTCTAGAGGACGGTACTCAGCGATCTTTGAGGTCTCCTTCCCAGCAACAAAGGGCCTCCCGAAGCCAGATCCCCATTCAGACGCGTCGTAATGCCAGCAGCTATGAGACCAAGCTGGCCAGGGAACGGTCTGGTCACCAGCAACAGAGCCAACGTCGTGCCGAACAGAAACAATCCGAGTCCACGTCTCGCAAGTATAGCGAGAAGGATATAGATGATATCAAGACTTGGCAAAACCACCATCGTCAGAGATTCCCCAAGCTGGTCTTTTATTTTGACAAGGTTCCAAGTGATACCGCCCAACTGCTGAAGAAGCAGATTGCCACACTTGGAGGCGTATGTTTACATTTTGTCTTTCGTTACAGGTCAATACTGATGAATATGCGTAGCACGAAGCAGCCTTCTTCTCAATCGATATCACTCATGTGATCACATCTCGGCAGATGCCTACCGATGAGGCAACATCACGACGAGAAGGGCACGATGCCGCCGCTGACGCAGAGGCTCAGCATGAGCAGGAACAAGCCACGATTAACCCATCGCTGTTGACTCGCAACACTGAGAACTCTGCTAAGAGGAGATTATTTGATGCTGAGCTGCGTGCACGCAAATTGCAGACACCCCGCCCGCAGGACCAGACGGTGCGACCACCAAAGCCAAGCATGGATATCTTGTTGAGAGCGAAGGATATGGGCAAGAAAATCTGGTCGGTCGACAAACTCAGTCGTATGCTGACCTTACTTCTTGAAACCGACCCGTTGGTTTGTGCCGAGATTGCCTTTGGACCAAAGACCAAAAACGTACGCGCCGGACAGCCCGAGGACCGCAACTTGTTGCGACTTCTCCAGAATGAACGTGTCAATGGCCACTCTGATCGTGACCCCACAGTCTTGGCACGAGAGTTGCAATACTTCAAGGGGCCCTACATCTACATATACGACATAGAGGAGAAGCAGAAACCGATCATGGTTCGGGATTATAACAAGGTTGAAGACAAGAAGAAAGGTGATTGGCCTCAATTTCAAACCGCAGCTCTTGGTCGATGTCCTTTTGTGGAGGATTCAGATGTGAGGGATGCCCGGATTCGTACAGAGAAAAAGGCACAGGCTGCTGCTAGAGCTGCCGCAGCTGCCGCAGCCGAGTCAAAGACCATACTTCAACCCCCCAAAATGGCACCACCGCAGCCTGCCACGCGTAAAAGGTCTTTGGGCGAGATGGAGCAAAGCCAACCTCATAGTCGCCAATCCAGCGTGACGTCACTTGATATACCTGTTATTCCAAAATCTCTATTTGGAAACAAGGTGGACCTCGTTCGCAACGCTTTCTCGAGTCGCAATACTTCTACACGCACATTTGGC
The DNA here is from genome assembly GCA_022578815.1 of Xylariaceae sp. FL0016. Lineage (NCBI taxonomy): Eukaryota > Fungi > Ascomycota > Sordariomycetes > Xylariales > Xylariaceae > Xylariaceae sp. FL0016. The sequence goes on from MU388745.1 coordinate 674,588, forward strand.
GGCGAGCCTGTTGCATCTGGTGTTCAGCCCTCTAACGTTACATCAGCCATTCGATCACAGATGATTTCATCAACCGCAGCGACACCCGGTGTGGTCACTGGTCTCAGCAAAGAAGTCCATGGCCTTCAGCGCCAAGTCCTCAAGCGAAATACCTCGGCAACATCTCAGGATCACAGTTCACACCATGCTCAGAGCACAAGTCTCCGGGATGAGGGCTCGGTTAAGCGGCCTCTAACTTTAGGACGGACTTCAGGCCGTCTTGTAGACGACGTGATAGCAAACAAAGAGAACCGCGAAGGTGTTCGCACTGAGAAGCCCCCTCCACAGGAAAAGAAGAGGAGTGACATGAAACCCGGATACTGCGAGAACTGCCAGGCGAAATATGCAGATTTCGACGATGTAAGTTGTATGCGTGTTTTCGTTTTATTTGCGGTAAAGCTAATCATTCACAGCACATTGACTCGAAGAAACATCGCCAGTTTGCCGACGATGATGAAAACTGGGTCGAACTGGACGATCTCTTGTCTCAACTCGAGCGCATTCCAAAGCACAAACCATTCCCATCTTGGACGTCCTCGCTGACAAGACATGAAGTATATTGAGTTTTCATGACTTTCTCGTGGATCGGGCCAATGCTCGATTGTGTCAATCACCAACCTCAAGACCATACATGAATGCTCTTTTCTACCATAACCTCATCTTGCGACAGCACCCGCGGAGCGATGATACCCTTTTTCTTCACTCACTACCGCGAACCTTCTCTTTCTCTGATTCGGCCGGATGGAAATATTGTCAGGTCGACAGTACATCGCCCTCAGGTTCAACGGCACGGCGACAACGGCATAGCATGGCAATGGAGTTCCGGAAAATCGGTTCCTTTTCAAGTTCACCTCTTCTCGTTCAATCTGCTGCTCAAGCTTCTATGCATAGATGGCAACGGCGGTCTCAAATTTTCTTATCCCACTTCAAGCATTCTCTGGTGCCATGGTCCTGGCGAATTCTGGTCGGAAGTCGGCGGCATGGTCGAGGCATTTATATTCCTGTTTCAAAATGCATGTGCGTGGATGGAAGTGGCTGTTTCTAGCTGTGTCCGACTTGGCTTAGTGGGTGTTATGCAACACTGAACATTGATGATGAAGCGACAATGCAGATATATGACCGTTCAGGTCGTGCATGTGTACTAGTGTATTTATACAAGAAGAGAAATGGACATACATTTGGAGTGCAAGCTGACTTGCAAGTGAAATCGTCTTCCATCAAAAATATGAAGTATCACAATGTTCAGGTGGGCGTCGTTGCGTTGTATTGCTTGGCTTGACGAGGGGCTCGACTTTAGCCATGCTTAAGGCACTTGATGGAAAGACACCAAGCACATGGCGTGCATGCTTGATTCGTGATCAACCGGCGAGGAGGAAGATCGAACTTTAAGGGCTACGATTGATCTAATTGAACTGTTCCTCTCGTTCCCTTCGCATGTCACAGATTCGCTCGCAACCGAGAAAGTGGCTTATCACAGGTACGTACGCAATTATTGGAAGCTTCTGGTCAGGTTCACCACCTACGCAAACGGTGACCTTCACAGCTTCGTGTCACTGTTATTCATGCAGCAGTCTATGTTACACAGCAAACCACAAGAGCCGTGGCTCTTAATTTTTCCAAGTCTTTCTAGGCCAGGAATAGTGTTCACCCGATCCTGCAGAACTCTCAAGGCAAAACAGCGGACTCTGTGGACATTGAATGACGAGTGATGTACAAGATCCTGGGTCTATTATCCTAACAATTCTGACCGCCGTTCTCATCTTTACGTCCATCGATGCTCCCCCGTCATAGCCTATTTGGAGTATACAGAGCAAGACATCATACCTATAAGAAGACGTAGCCCAGTCGTGGGACCAAAACGCCTTGCCGTTGGATCCAATACTCCCATCCAAATCTTTGGCCAGTCTTGAAAGACGAGACGGCTATGTTGCATGCCCATTCCTAGAAGAAAGGCTTCCAGTTTGGAGCCATAACGTGAGTGTGGCGACCGAGACCTTTCTCAAAATGATCAAGGGAGTTCTTGGCAGCGAGGGTCACAACATCCGCAAGGTAGCTAGGTTCCAGGGGTGACGACGATTTCTTGTTCAGTATGCATGCCAGGTTGTAATAACCGATGGTGTTGTGCTTGTAGTGCGGACTTCGCGACGATGCCGGCCTGTTGCGCGCGTAAAGAGCTAATATAGTGACGGTAGAAGTCACGAACAGCAATGAATGTGCACATATCTATGACACATCTTAGGTGGTGATGTTGAGGTTGGCAGATAGATTGTGAGTCCCAGGGGACAGGTGTGTGTAGTGTTTACTTGCCGAGAATGGTCTGATTTCAAAGGTAGGGGTTTTCGTGATAGGTGGCAGCTCAGGAAAGAGCCAAAGCGCTGTCCTTCAGCCGGCTATTGGAATCTATCTTTCCCCATCTTGTCGAATGTGATCAAATGAGATAGACCACACGGCTCAGTAGCTGACGTATTGCCAAGAATGATAAGAAAGTAACGATGCATTGCAATGAGATAGACCTCAGGTGAGCAGCGAGAAGAACATGGCGTATGCTTAGAGCTCCCGGTTGCCGTCATGCTTAAAAGAGCTAATGGTGCTGCGAGACAGATGGTAAGTTGCAATTGTTCGGTCTAGTCTCCACTATGATGGACTTCGAAGTTCAGCGATGCAGCATAAGCGGAATCCGACGTGGCGATCGGAGAGGTAGTGAGATGAGCCTGGATCATGGTGCCAGATGAGGCAATTGTCGCAAGTATCGCTGGATAGTAGGTGTGGCAATGGGTGAGGATAAAAGCATGGCTAAGAGATCCTGCATAATTCGGTGTCAGTATCGTAGGTGCGACTGTAATGAAGGTAGGAATGGTAATACTGACCAGAGGTTGAGGAACCAAACGCCTATTGCCCATGGTATTTTGTGGTGTAGTGAAGGTGGTGATGGCGTTGTGTGTGAATGTGTGTGTGTGTGTGTGTGTGTGTGTGTGTGTGCGCGCGCGTGTGTTTATCTCTCTTTAGTCCGTCACCGTCTTCCTCTCTTCAACTCCTTTCCGTTTCATTCTACTACTTCTCCTTCCCTGTTTATGTTCCTCTGACAATACACGCTCTGTTTAGCTCAGTTTGTGGGCAGCTGGTTTCATATTCACTAGCAGTTGGTGATCCCACTTTGTGTGTGTATGCTGTCTGTCTTGGCTTGATTCCTGATGAGACATTCGAGGAAGTCTTGAACTGGAAAGGTAGTCAGTACCATAATCAGAGTGAATAGCCTGTATGTGGAATTGGCTCACTGAGCGCCAGAGCCAGACTCTCGTTGATCGAAGTTGAACCAATGTCAGCTGGAAGCAAGTGAATCCCCAATACTTCCAAGGACATGGCTGTAGCACGGTTATTTCTGGCGGATGCAGCTGGCGATAGTATAAGAAATCCGAACCAGCCAAGGCGGCGACGATCTTGCTGGTGGAGTTCGTCGCTGTCGTTGGATTGAGGCAGCTAATCTGGTCTTGAAAACATGCCAACCGAGTCGTAGATAGACAACAGATTTCTGCGCTGGTTTTATGTATGGCTTGGGTTCAGTTTTGGCGGTACCGATCTTTGAGTGTCAGAAACGCGATTTGAGAGCGCTGTGTAGGCACATTTCTCTTACCTCAATGGCAATGGCCCACGCGTAGGATGTGATGGCGATAACTCTCGCGCAACCGTCAGTATTCAGCATCAGCACCATGCAACATAGTTCATTCCAGCTTCTGGCATCTCACAGTTCTCTGCCAAGAGGTTCTCCCGACCGATTGATAGACCAGCCCGACAAAGCCCACCACGGCCCTAAACATTCAAGTCCGGCTCTTCGCCCCGTTTCCAAACTCACCAACCCGAGGGATCGTAACATTAAATCAAAACTGCTTTGCAATTTGCTGTACCGAAGCACGCTTGACTGATGAGCAAGAAGTGAAGTTGCTACTCAGCAGAGCCATTGGCAGTCCCGGAAGATAGCTGGTGTACTGGTTGGTAGCTTGCCCGGTCTCAGGTGATTGAGCGTACCGCGGAAGTGAGCTCTGGAAATGATGCAGTTATGGTGGTGAAGAGCTACCGAGCTGGCTTCCATAGATTCTGGGTGCAACTACTTAACATTGTTTTGGAGACGCCGAGAAGTCAGTCAAAACTAGGCGGAAAGGTGACTGTGCTGGCACACCGCGATCGACATGTGGGTGCAGCCATCCGCGGATGATGCCGAAAGGTCTGTCGTGATAGTGAACAATCAGTGCTTACTGAACAGTAATCACTGACAGTAGGTGGGTGGAAGTGGAAGAGTAGATTGAAGGGATCAAAAACAGCAAGCCGAACAGACGTAAGGGGATGGATGTAGTTGTTGGTGTTGCGATGCATCGGCGCGAGGTAGAAATGCGGATCGAAGCAGGAGGACTTCCGATGGTCTGAGTAAACATACCTTGAAAACACAACAGTGGATTTCTGATGGTCACACAGTAGATTCTCATAAGCCATGGTGGAAATCGATGAAGGTTGTAGTGTTGTAGGAGATGGCAGCATTGTCTTGGAGTTGGTGCATTTGGTAAGTGGTGTGGTTGTGTGGAGGAGGCATTGGCAGATGGATGTGGGTGTACCTAGGTAAAATACCTTTTTGCAAGGTAAAGGTGCTGCAACTAACATGAAAAAAAAAAAAAAAATCATGTGTTTGGTTTTACAATTGAAAGGTGCAAAGGTCAAATGGGTAATGTGCGAGCAATGGCATCAGGTGCCTGGGAACCTAAGGTTGTTGGTAAGCTGCCCTCGTACCTCTATGCAGCACGCGTGAACGCGCATCAACAGCGATAAACAAAGCCTGGACGTACCTCGATTTCTGCAAACTGAGAAGGCCCGTGGATTGCAATGAAAACTTGCTTCGTTGTGTGGCAGATATCCCGGTCCATTGCCCTCTCAAGAGGGCAAGATCGCGTCGTTGCTAAAGCATATCATTGCTGCACCTACAGTAACATGTCAGCCTCATCCCGGCCTCTGTCTGGCTCGCCACTGAAACTGAGAGCCTGTGAAAGGTGAGCCAAGTCGTCACGGTGAAGTAGATAGGGATACTTGAATAGGTAGACTCGAAGGAATAGGCAAAGTAGGTAGGCAAGAAGGAAAGGGTAGGCATGGGAAATGTGGTTTTGTTGTGATATTTCCCGACTCAGTGACTCTGGACAGTGAGGTAGGATGAGCAGGATCATCATAGGAATTCCTAGACTTACTAGAATATATACTTTTGAAAGATTTAAGTATCTGCCGTGCAGAGTGTCAAAGAGGTAAGCAGGTTTGCAAAAGTCGTGGCTGATGATGGCTGATGATGGCTTAAGATGGGTAAGGAGATGGTTGGAGTTGGATGTGGATACAGAGGAATGGCAGTCTTTATGTGGCATCTGATTGCTTAAATATCTTGCCTCTGCAGCAGGAGTACGTACCAGCAGAAGCGAAAAGGCAGGCAACATGGAGAGTGCCACCTCCTAGGCAACGGGCACATGATGAAGACGCGGGACAACAACGCGTCGCCAGTGCCATACCCCACCTCCACAAGTTCAGTGGAATTTGACAGTACACTGCCAATCAGTCAACCCCTTCTCGATTTTTGGGCTTCTGTCTTCTCGAATCTGAGGACATGCTGGCGCTTCCACGGTAAGGCCCATGGCCTAAGTAATTTTCGTGGACTGAGTGCCTTTGTCCTCCTCCAACCGCCGTTCCAGTGTGCGCTATACATTCAGGCGCCCCTTGCTTGATCCGCTGACGATAAAATATATCAGTTGCTATCGCAGGAGACCAACTCATGCCCAGAGAATCGGGGCAACGAAGTATTTGCCCCTTTATTCGGCATGTAGTCTAAGATATACATGGCATATGACTAGCTCCTTTATCAAGTTTCATACCTAGTATGGGCCAGGATGAGGCCGCTCGCCGAATACGTCTTGGCTAGACTACAAACCTACATATGCTTCAAAAATGCGTTCCCAGTCTTCATACTGACAGATGATGGATGTGATGTCCTTAAGTGATGAAAGCTTCGTGCACAGGCTGCTGATGTGATCAGTTGTGCAACACTACTTGTGTGAGCTTCGAGGCAGTTGCACTAACGATGAGAGAATTCTATAGAGACCGGAGTGGATAACTTATAAAATAGGGGCCCATTCACACACATAGTGTGCCAGACATACGTCCATTGTTGGCACCAGTCTTGGGGGGGGGGGGGGGGGGGGGGGGGGGGGGGGGGGGGGGGGGGGGGGGGGGGGGGGGGGGGGGGGGGGGGGGGGGGGGGGGGGGGGGGGGGGGG